>JANJGK010005314.1:17500-48228 GCA_039081455.1 Macrobrachium rosenbergii
TATATACATAAGTCCATTAAGCATCAATGACCTCAATAACTAACACACCAGTTGGTTTAAATTCCCCGGAAATTGACATACCTTCATTACAACAATGTGCGAGACTTTTATCCATCCCTTTATTCATCTATTCATAAATCTATTCAGGATTAATCTTATTGACTAAATATTTGGCCACTTCGCAGGCACCCTCCCTCCACACGTCTGAAAACCGAGCCGTTCCCAACTCCCCACCCCTTCGGCCCCCTCTGTTTTGGGTCTGATCGTACGTACCTTACCTGGCTAAGAAGGAATATACAGTCAGTGATAAATGATGAATCTCATATACCAGCCTTTCTAGATATCAGATAATGATTAAGACCTAAGCATATGTTGTAAGCATATATTTTCATCCTTGTATCTTTAGCATGTGAAAACTTTTCACATATTAAGAAATGAATAGTGAAATTAACATTGCCGTGTAAAAGCAAGGAAAATTTTAACATGAATGCGATAATGACGTAAAGGTTTAGATATGTATATATATTTTTTCGGCTATTTATTGTATGAACCCAAACGCGCATGCGTACATGCACGCTCACACAATACATGCACACACACACATAATCACGCATTTCAGCTTCATTGTTAAGCTTTTGTTTTTGAGTGTGCTTCCCTCTACCGTTCGTCGCCGTAGCTGAGGCGTTATATATATATATATATATATATATATATATATATATATATATATATATATATATATATATATATATATATATATATATATATATATATATATATATATATAAATAACGATATATATATCGTTACTGATTGTACACTTCAGGTAAGGACACTGAAATCTATACTTGTGGATGGTCATGGTTGGAAGCTGTGGTTGAGAAGTTTGGTTTCATTAGAAGTATATATATATATATGTGTGTGCGTGTGTGTGTGTGAAGTATCTAAAATAAAAAAAAACAGCTAAAATGAACTTCGCTGAATCATATAAAATTGGAAATCTTGCTGATCTCATGGCTATGCTGATAAGAAGGAATACAGATTTTTTTTCTTTTTGACATTATCCAGTTATCGCCTGTTTTTATCTATTTTCTCCAAATAAGCGTTCTGCCATTTCCATTTCTGTTATTTTCGATAAGTCCTACAAATACACACACACACACACACACACACACACACACACAAAAGGTTTATTCAGTGTTATTGGGTTCACTTTGAAATGAAAGATTAAATTCAGTTAACAGATTTGAAGCCCGAGAAACTAGGAAGTTTATCAAATAACACAAGCCGGAGCTACAATTTTATCTACTTTGATCAGTAACCGAACAAATTTTAGAACACCGCTTATGTATGTAAGCCTCTGTGACGAGGTATAATACGCTTTAAGTGGGATTGTTATGCCTGCATGGGTGTATAGCTTTTACCACCTATTATGACAAAGTACCTATGCGCCTCACTGTCAGTGCTAAATTCCATGTAATATTCCATTACTTCTCAGGAAGCTTGGATCAAGCCGTAAATATAACAAGTGGGTCTGCTCCCCTCTTTTCTCGTTTAGTTTCAATGAGTACCCAAGTAAACTGTCGTCTTTTGTTTTTTTCCAATTTGCATTATAACTCTGTGGAAATTGGGGCATCATGTTAGCAAGTTTTCGTTTTCATTTTTTTCTAAAATGTTTCTCATTTTTTTTTTCATGATTTACCCTAAGGGAGGCAAAACTTCCCTGTTTATTGGACAGAAACTGATCGAACTTAGTTTCAAATTACACGGTTACCCAAGGTCCTTTAAATGTACTAGGAGTATATTGAAAGGTCCTTGCGGTTACCTGCAAGAAGTAGAAACTAATTTGAGGAAGAACAGAAGCCTTTTTGAAATATCGAACTACCCTGAGAAAGAAGTGGGTAATCTTCAGACCTTAATACCGTTCTCCTTGCATTTTAATACGTTTTCATCTATTGATTAATTTGTAAAATTTATATCTTTTAATTTTTTAATAAGTGAGATCTCTTACCTCCTCTTACTTCTTCCTAATGAACACCATATTCTCTGGAAGCTTGAATTTCAAGTCAGTGGACCCTGAGGTGGGCTTGTTCCGGATGAAGAGGGTTCATCTTCTAAATAATAATAATAATGATAATAATGGTGGGATATACTTCGACCATGGGAGCGACCACTAAATAGTAAAAACCAATCCGCCATGGCGGCGCAGGGAGGGCTGGGTGTGAAATGCGTCGTTGTCAGATCACGATTAACTCTTCCCCTTAACGTCAGTTCCTCGTTTATGGTTTTGCCTGAGACCTGTCATTTACTGCAGTTTCCGATTTGTCCCTCCAAACTGTCCTATCACTATGGCAGCTTGAGCGCGAAAGTTCTGCAAGTGGATGGTAGTTTTAAGTCAGGAAGTGGGTCCTGGTTTAGTCTAGACTCAAGAGCAGTGGTTCTCAACCAGGGGGGAATTCCAGTGTTTCGGGAGTAGAATTGTGACCGAGTATTTTCAGTATTATACGCATGTTATTGGAATGGGCCTTCTGAGGCAGAAAATTTTGGAAAGGGCGGGGAATGATAATCTGACACATGATGAAAGGGTGCATGGACCGAAAAAGGTTGAAAACCACTGCTCTAGAGAATACAAGGTCTACCCATCCGCAACCAACACTGAGACCTTGGGTAGGCAAGGTTGATCCTTGGGTTCGATATTAAAGTACAGTGACCTCAAACTTTCTAAATGCACTATGCCAACCACGTATCTCGGAAACAGGTTTGGCAACGCAGGTCAAAAATTATACCATATATCTTTTTTTTTTGTTATAATAAAAATTTTTTTCCAATAAAATTACCCAAACTCATACGTTTTTTCAGTGTCAGTTTCAATCTCACTGCATTACTTCAACAAACTCATTTTCCCCTTCCTACGCTCTTCAAGTGTTTGACAGTCTACAGGTCTGACTAAAGTATTTTAACTAATAAACAACAAGATAAGCGCCTGGCGTTTCGGATTAAGCGCAGTTCTGTCGCTGTTGCCAGCGAGGAAGGCAATTTTACGAGAAAAAACATTTAATGAAGCTATTTAAGTTATGATTACAGAGGACTGACGCATGAGAGGAACTGAGATTGAAGATACTAACAATCTGAAGTGAAATTACTGAAATACAGCACCCAAACGGTTAGGGACTATTTTGGGAACATGTCTGTGTAGCGATTGCAGAAACTTTGTACTGATAAAAAAAAAAAAACAAAGTTCTGCGAGTTAATTCAATGATTTCATCATGACAAAATTACATGGCCTTCACTTGCTGGGAAGAGGATTGAGGAGCCTTGCAGAAGCCCTCTAGCCAGCCAGGTGAATGAATTACACATATGGAAAAGAGTGAGTGATGGATAGTATTCAGATCTAAGAGGTGAATTTATTGGAGAAAAAAAAAGGAGGAATCTTTCCAATTTAGAAAGGTTGGACAAGATCCTTGGATGCTTTTACTTTTATTTTTATTTAAGATGAATCGTCTGAATAGAATATACTTCGTCTATTGGCCGTAAAATATCCCCAGAACATTGAGGTTACGAAAATCACAAGAGCATGGAGAACTGCTAACTCTGATTAGTTGGAGATATGCAATTTCATCTATTCTTTCCAGCAGTGACTCGTAGAATGGGACTGGGAAGGAGATGCATCTTGAGTTTTTGTAATTTTCCAATTGCGTGCGTGCTTGCGCGCGTGTGTGTGTTTAGAGATACTCGGTAAATACCAAAAGCGAGCAACAGGCTCTCTTAAAAGCGAGATTATAGGAAAAATGGATCAGGTATTCAACTTCTAATGGATATCGATGAAGTAGCAGCGATTGTGAACATCCCAATTCAGTCTCGATTTTTTTTTTTTTATTGCATCAACCTTTTGAAGACGAAACCCAGCAAACCTGTACGCCGTGAATTTAGGTTATCAAATATAAGTAATAACACTCGTTATGCATTTATTATTTTGGGAGGAGCCTTAATGGAGATATAATCCCTACTGTTTGCTCTTTTCTGTGTTATACAGTATACGACATACTCCCATTGGCGACAGATAACGTCTTATCTTTTTCCCCGCCGTCGACCAATCTTTGCCGATTGTGATGTCACGTAATTCTGACAAAATAAAGTGGCCTGAGTTAATGAAGAGTAAACAAACATTCCATTAAAAGGTCACTTAACCATCGTTTCTCGCAAGTGTTGGAATGTTATCTGGGGATGAAAATATCTGTTCTGCCTGAAACATCTCCGACTGAGAGCTGTAACATCAATGTAACGAGGAAGTCAAATGAAAATATTTAATTGATTTAATTTGTATCTTACACCTGACATCACTTTGTTGAGTTTACAAAGCAGAGTTAGCTATTATTTCTTTTCGTTATTTAAATTAGTTAATACATATGAATGTATGGCTAATATTTGCTAGTGCATTAGTATATAGGAATAAAAGATATCTTGAAAACATAGGCAAATCAGCGGCAATTTTGGATATATCGATCTATTTTGACAAAATATTTCCCAACATGTTATTATCAAAAGACCTTCAGTCAAAAATGAGGAGACAAAAAGTATAACCAAAAAGTTTCAGTAAGAAAATTAAATAAAATACGAACCGGTCCTAAATTCAAAAGCAAATGATATTTACAAAAATCGCTAATTAAAGAAAGCGCAATAAATGCAGGAATAGAAATATGAATTACAATATTAAAAGCAACGAGAAGGATAATATTTAATTTTATGCTCCTTTAAAAAGGGGAGGCTCGTTTTAATCTGGTGTCTCTCAAAAAAAAACTCATATACTTAAGAGCGTATTTTGTACATTATTTAAAGAGTGCTTGATATTACATAGATAATGTATGTGTATATACATACATACATATATATACATATATATATATATATATATATATATATATATATATATATATATATATATATATATAACATACACACACATATATATACAGTATATATACATACGTGTGTATATATACTCGTACAAATGAAGAAAATGCTGCTGAAGGTCTGCGTCCAACTATACTTGACATTCACCCTTGTCATTGGACCAGTATAGTTAACACATGTAAATGCCATATATGCATTAGCAGCTGAAGTGTGTGTGTATATATATATATATATATATATATATATATATATATATATATATATATATATATATACGATCAATCTAACTGTAAAGGAAAGAATGACTAAATCAGAAAAATAACAATTTATGAACCAGATCCCTTTAATGTCTTCCTCGATCGCTTTCCTTATTTTGAGAAACATTCGAAACCTTCGGTCGGAAACAGGCGAAATGTCCCAGAGGAAACGGAAGCCAATAGAAACACTAAAATACTCCTTAATACTCCTTAATACAAAGAGGTTTCTGTTTTTTATGCCGGCGCAGGTGAGCAGCAACAACGAGAAAATATGTTTTAAAGCAAATGGAAAGACAATATCACAATTTGCTGAAGGTGTAGATGAGACGAACTGCAAAACTGATGGAAAAACAATTTTGGTATCCAATCTCGCCTTTCATTGTGTTAAACCTTTGTCCATTCACTCGAAAATTCATAGCAGAATTTGAACTTATGTGCTTGTTGGTTAAGAATCAAACGTCCGTATTTTAACAACACCATACGACGCCTTAGGAGTAAAAATATAGACTGACTGACAAAACTTAACATATTTAGTCATTGTCTCTTTTTAGGTGTTTCCATGGGACCCACAGACTTGAATTAAATTGAACTGAATACAGAATTTAGGCCAAAGGCCAAGCACTGGGACCTATGAGGTCATTCACCGCTGAAATGGAAATTGACAGTAAAAAGTTTGAAAGGTGTAACAGGAGGAAAACCTCAAAGCAGTTGCACAATGAATCAATTGTTAGGAGAAGGTGGAAACTCAGATGGAAGAAAGAGAATATGAAAAGAGGTACAGTAAAAGGAACGACAGGGTTGCAGCTAGGGGCCGAAGGCACGCTGCAAAGAACCTTACGTAATACCTACAGTGCACCGCATGAGGTGCACTGACGCCACTACCCGCCCCTACGGGGAGCCACATACTTACGAGACAACTTATACCGAGTACTTAAACGCAAAATGCTTGCGTAGGACATTTTGTTGGTGCTACAAATCTTACTCAGAAATCTTATCTTTCACTACCTTGAGTTTTTCATCGAAACGCAGATTCTGAATCGTTTAAAAGCTTTAGGTGCCTATGTACTTGCCCTCAAATTTCAGACAGATCTTCCCGTGATTAAAACGTCACAATTCACTCTTCTTTCGAAAAATTTCACGATAGAATAATGTCCCCCACTTCTTGATTTATGTCGTATAAAAAGAAAGCTTACAAACCCATCTACTTATATTCCGTACACACGAATATACTTGTATATGAACATGTATCTTCTTATTTTTCGCCACTCCTATACCTGTGCTAAGGGGTCGGTTGCCCTGGCGCCTCTTGTCCACTCAACCTTCTTCCCTAAAAAGCTTCCTACACTTTATCACTCTCCCCTTCACTTTCCTTCACACTTGTCCGTACCATCTCCTTTAGATCCTCTTACCATGTCAGAAGCTTCCAAATTCCATTTCAGCTTTGCCCACTTCCAAAGGCTTCGGCTTCATATTCATATATGCAAAACAATCATCAATATGTGTATATGTATATATATACATATATATGTGTTTGTATGTATGTATGCATGTATGTATTCATGCATATATATTTATATATGTATGTATATATATATGTGTGTGTATGTATGCATGTATGCATGTATAGCCTAATATACATACATACATACACATATATATATATATATATATATATATATATATATATATATATATATATATATATATATATATATATATATATATATACATACACCTAGCTGACCAACCCGGCACTGCCCCAGATAACTCTGAATGACAACCAATAAACTCTCTCTCTCTCTCTCTCTCTCTCCCTCTTACTTTTCCCCTCTTTCTCCCCCCTAACAGCCCCCTACTCTCTCTCTCACTTCCTCTCCCTCTCACTCCTTTCTCTCACTCTCTCCCTCTCTCTCTTTTTATCTCCAGCCTCCCCTTTCTCTTTCCCTCTTTCTTCTCCCTAACACCCCTTCTACTCTCTCTCTCTCTCTCTCTCTCTCTCTCTCTCTCTCTCTCTCTCTCTCTCTCTCTCTCTGTCACCCCCTTCCCATCCCCCACCCCCTTTGGTGCCACTGATGTCTTACCCCCACAGTATTCTTTTCCAGATAGCAAGTCATATGTATAACGATAATAAGTATGATAAATTCGCAAAGTTGCTAAGTCTACGGGCATACCCAGCCCCATTTCACAGGCAGAACCAGCCCCGTTTCAGGGAAGCCCTTCCCACCCCCCACCCCCCTTTGGTGCCCTTTGGTGCTAATGATGTCTTACCCCCACAGTGCTGCTTTCTAGATAGTAAGTCACATTATGTTACACCAAGTTTGGCTGAAATTGCTCAAAGCGTTTCAGAGTTATGGTGGAACATACACATAAACAAACACACATACATCCATACATCCATTTATATATATATATATATATATATATATATATATATATATATATATATATATATATATATATATATATATATACATATATATATATATATATATATATATATATATATATATATATGTATGTATATATACACATATATATACATATATATATTAGTTTATTGATAAAGGCATTCGCCTCACCACCAAAGTGTCTTCGGCGATCTGAACGCATTAGACATATTCTGCTAACTCCCACTGTGTTTATGTTGATCTGAGCAGTTAGCAATGCGCCAGATAGCTAATCAGGTGAGGTGAGTCGCAGTCAGAAAGGTTTGTGGTGGGGGGGGGGGGTAATAGTCCAAACTAGGCGGCAGTTCGAATACCATTGGTGGCGAACCACTTATAACTTTTAATGTCCCTTGAGCATAAGATATATATATATATATATATATATGTATATATACATATATATATGTGTGTGTGTGTGTGCATGTAGAGAGAGAGAGAGAGAGAGAGAGAGAGAGAGATAACGCATTTTAGCGCACACGACGTTAGAAGAGACGCAAGCAGCAGACTGGGACAATCAAGGGATCATCTTTCTGTACAAAAATGGGGCGTCCTTTTGCCTTATCGGCGCTGGGTAGACGCAAGCTCATCACCTGATAAAATACAATAATGAAATTGGAATACAAACAAAACATTATCAGTGTTCGTCTGGTTTCGTAACAGGTGGTGCACGAATTTGAAAAGGTACGCGCTCCAGAATATTAGCATAGCATCCGTCTGTTTATAGAAGCACGGGCAACTAATTAGCCGTGCACGTCTATATATGCAAAGAGGAAAATGATTTTAACACAGTTCATGCAATATCATTGAGGATTTATAGACTTGTGCTTTATATGTGATGGTGTCTCCTCCTGCAATTACGTAAAGTGCAGCAATTTAATAGTTTGTTTGTACTCTAAAGAGAGAGTAACCCTATATATATATATATATATATATATATATATATATATATATATATATATATATATATATATATATTTATATATGAAAGTGAAGCAACGGCAACTAATATTAAACTAGCATATAACTATCTTAAAGCATGCTCACATATATGTATATAATTATATTTAAAAAATATATTTATATAAATATATTCATAAAACATACTCATATATATATTTATACACGAGGATGCAGAAACAGATTAGATCGTTAGAGAAACCTTTCTGCGACAGTTTTTCTGCCAGAAACAAAGCGAGGAAGAAATCCTGGGAAGTATATGATTTGTAATGCGAGGGACGCGTGAGTGTAATCTTTACAATAAGCACGGCAAATATATCCTCTAAGCACAATGTTATCAATTTGTTTTTTTAGCACATGCATAAACGCATCTTTAAGCCTCTACCTCTCTATCTCTCTCTCTCTTTCAAGAGTTTAATCGCTTTGAGCACATACCTTGTAATCTGTGATGCTTTGTCTAAATCACGGCCTTCAAACTGCATTGTAAAACTGGAATAGTAACTAACATAAAAAAAAAAAATTCCAGACTCTCTTATTTTCTCTATGCTCTAATTTTGCTTACTGAAATTCAGTCAGTTCGGTAATTCTATTTTTCATAATAATTCCACGAAATGCAGACCATTTATCAAATACTACCCAATAATACCGGTAAGTACAGACAACTCGTCAATGGCTTAGACCTCTCAATAATATCGTTATTCACATAAAAATCTCTATCTCTCTCTCTTTCTCTCTCTCATGCAAGAACCACTTTCACCTCCATGGATAGGAAAAAGATTGCAACTAACCCACTAAGACGGTGAAAAACTTATCAACGCCGCTGTTCCTTTATACGTAAAATAGGACACTGTTCTCCACACATTGTCATGAGAAAAACGGGAGAAAAATAAATTTCAGTTCCCTGAGGTAAACGAAAGAATGTCTTGCTCTTAAAAAATAACTTTTCTATAAATTTTTTCTTTCTCACTTCCTCTTTACTAATACCGTTCTTCGTGCGGACGGCTAATTTTATACTTTATTATACCTATTACAAGCAATAGTCCTTCGTTTCCTCTTAGACTCGTCATACCTTCTTATTTAATTGCACATTTACCACGTCCACCGAACATAATATTTTATCCTTTATTATATCTATTACAAACAATATTTTTCCTCTTAAGCTTATCATATTCTATACCTTCTTAATTGCGCATTTATCGCGTCAACTGAACAACGCGAAGCGCAACCGCATTCACGTGGCACCCCCACCCCCGAAAGGTCTCTCAGGACGAGCGCCTCGTGAGAGAAAACACAAAATGGCCGAGTCAGCCCATTGCTGCAAAGTGTCACTTGGGTCGCAGACCATCGAAACAGCAGTTCTGGGTCTTCAAAGTTTCCGTTTAAGACCTGCTTGGCGTTTGGTAAGTCTAAAGTACGGACTTTCTGTTCGGGGTAGCGCGGGTAATTTTTTGTAGGTCTTGCTTTGGGAAACGGATAGTCTTAGCGGATTCAGCGGGACCGATCCGAGTGATTTTGAGAATTCGGTGACCTGAGGTGAGGTTTCGTTGGAGCGGAAACTTGTTTTCTCTGTTTTCAAAAGTCGATTCAGACGTAGAACCCAGTAAGTGGGAACCTAAACTATTCTAGGGCACTTTTTGCGGAAAATGGTATGTGTAGATGTGTTTCGCTGCAATCACTCGCTTTCAAAAATGGTGGGCATTGCAGCAAGGATCACTGAAAATGAAAATCTTCTATTTTAGACTATCAGTACAATTTGCTTAAAGTTTGCTTCATAAACTTTTGTTTGTTTTGGGATTTTGATTGACTTTGTCTGACTGTTTTCTTGGAACTGTGGCAAAGTAAATCTTTCGCCCTATTTCACAATATTCATGAACTTGTGAAATGCTTTCCGGAAAGCATAAAACATTCTTCAATCTGCCGCATAAAAATTAATCGATTTTGCGGAAGAGTTTGCAATATAAACCTTGACACTATGATTTGCCATATAAATGTTTGCACTATTAGCCTACCCAAAAACTTTTTCCAAATCAGAAAAAAAAAATCAGATTTATACTCCTTACTCATTGTTTTCCGGATTGTCATACTAACGATGAAGAGAGAGAGAGAGAGAGAGAGAGAGAGAGAGAGAGAGAGAGAGAGAGAGAGAGAGAGAGAGAGAGAGAGAGAGAGATCTAACGCTTACTTTGAATGCTTGTCGATCGGCAAGTTTTACGGTACTAGGCTATTTTAGATTGGAATGACAAAAATTTTTCTATGGCAGGAAAGAAGCGTAATATTATTAGAATTTTATGTAAGCTCTCTTGTACAGGGTGCGCAAAATAGTAAAATCGAGAAACCACAACCCTTCTTCCCAGTCGTAACCTAAAGTAAAATCTGTTTCGAAAAGAAGCAACTATATTTTTCTCATAATTCAGAAAATATCGGTTGCGGTAATCAGGGTCGCACAGTTTTTTGTTGGCGCTTGGGAATCATTCGCTCTCTCCCTCTCCTTTTGAGTGTTTCTATGCAATTTGTTAATTAATTCTTAGTTATGGATACAGTTTTATTCATAGGTTTGAGGAGACATCACTCAAATAGCCAACGATTAAAAAATATCTAGGTGAAATTTACATTTCGCGCCAACTTGAGGAAAAGCCCATATTGTTGAACGACAATGACCCGTCCTCTGTCACCCCAGCTGATCCTCTCTCTCTCTCTCTCTCTCTCTCTCTCTCTCTCCCTTCTTTCAATACGTCTTTATATTATGATTTTAATATTCACTTGGGGAAAAGCCCATATTGTGAATGACAATGACCCGTCCTCTGTCACCCCAACTGATTCTCTCTCTCTCTCTCTTTCTCTCTCTCTCTCTCTCTCTCTCTCTCTCTCTCTCTCTCTCTCTGCAATCTCGTTTCAATACGTCTTTATATTATGATTTTAATATTCACTTGGGGAAAAGCCCATATTGTGAATGACAATGACCCGTCCTCTGTCACCCCAACTGATTCTCTCTCTCTCTCACTCTCTCTCTCTCTCTCTCTCTCTCTCTCTCTCTCTCTCTGCAATCTCTTGTTTCAATACGTCTTTATATTATGATTTTAATGTTCAGTTGAGGAAAAGCCCATATTGTGAATGACAATGACCCGTCCTCTGTCACCCCAACTGATTCTCTCTCTCTCTCTCTCTCTCTCTCTCTCAATACGTCTTTATGTTATGATTTTAATATTCACTTGAGGAAAAGCCCATATTGTGAACGACAATGTCCTCTGTCACCCCAACTGATCTCTCTCTCTCTCTCTCTCTCTCTCTCTCTCTCTCTCTCTCTCTCTCTCTCTCTCTCTCTCTCCTTTCAATACGTCTTTATATTATGATTTCAATATTCGCTCTATATTAGTTTTAAAAGTACGAAACATACTTCTGAGACCAGATCAGTAAACAGCAATAAAGGGTGAAGTTCCCACGCCTTCGCCAGAGAATTACCTAACGTTTCGGGCAGCAAGCAGGGCATACTGCGTCACTTCCGGTATGCTTCGCAAGCCAGGCTCGTCTTGCATAGGGACGCATACCGGGTCTTGCGTAGCAGTGGCGAGATCGGGAGATATTTGCAAAAGCTGCAGTTTGCGAGGAAGCGCTTTCACTCTTATGCTGATGACATAATCAGCGTGTATACATCTGATGCTAAAGATCATGGCCCCTAGAAATAGATGAACTTCTGCTCCTACTTATTGAATAATCTGCTTTTATTTAGTGTAGGTACATTAAGGAAGCGAGGATGTGAAAAAACGTAACTTTGTGGTAAATAAGAACGGGTGGCTTCTGCCTTCAGGAACGGAGGAATTGCCAGCGGACACTGAAAGCAAAATAAAAGTTTGATTGTTATGAAAATTATATTTCCTGTAAGACTAGATCGAGGAAGCAATTTTGATAGGTACAATTCCATTACCTAAATATATTACATCATTTCTGGCAGTTCATCCAGTCATGCGATACTACTTTTCTATGACATTTTAGAGCGTGAATTTATGCGTAGGGCTGTTTTGGTATTCTTAAAAACTTTAAGGTCTTTCGAAGCAAAAGCCGGAAAAAAATCAGGAACATTATCCGGAAACCAAACTGATAACAATACCTTGCTTGGAGCGAATACTGTTTAAGAATTTAGTTTGTGCTTGTGTAGTTAGCTTAAATGCACGTAAATATGTATGCGCGTGCAAGCACACGATTGCCACAGTGAGAGTGACTCCTGTTGTGAGAATTAAGCTGACGGGATACTATACGCTTGACTCTGTGGATTTAAGTGTCATTTCCAGTTCGTTAAAGAAGCAAAACAAACCTTGTTGAGATTTCTCTGACTCGCCAATTCGTCCGTACTCGTTGGCACTATAAAATAGTGTTCTACGTTTCTTGGTTCTTTCCATTGTTTGAGTTATTTTTAGTAACTGTGTCATGATACTTTAGTTATGATTTCTCTTTTACTCGAAGGCATAGGCTCATTTTTCTTTATGTTATTTCTTCATCTATTGAACCGTCCACCTCTTTTCTTTGCTTCGTTCATTCCTTTTTCCTCATGCTGGGTATTCTATCCACGAGAAATTTGGGAGGAAAGTTCATTACACTCTGGTTGGTTCAGTAACAAAAACATGAATGATAATGATAAACTAACAAAGACCTTTTAATTCCTCTTGTTTTCACACTTTGTGGAGAGAAGCTTGCTCCTGTAAAAGTGAATCCGAATGGGGAAATGTGTGATGGAAATCTAGGCTTACTTGCTGGGAATCGAACCCACTTACGTTAAGTTGTCTTTTTTCGTGGTGTTTGTGGTTTACGGTCACCTCACTTGCACCTAACATGCGCGCGTTTGAATCCCGCTGGAAAAGGTTAGATTCTCCTCGTGCATTTCGGATTCAATGTTTACAGGAGTAAGAGTATGCACAGATTATGAGAAAAACAGGAGGCTAAAAGGTATTTGTTATCTTCGTTTTTAAAAAGATAACATGAATCACGTGAGTGCGGTTATGAATAATAATAACAATTCTTAGGAATCTTTTGTGCCCAGGGATAGACTATACAATTTACTTCATTTAGAAATCGTTCACAGTTTTCGCGTGAGCCTGATGGGGCCGAGGCACAGGAATCGTCGGCAGAAAAGGACATAAATGAGCTCTTCAGGCTGTTTTCAACAAAGAGAATAGGATCGAGAACAGCTCCTTGCGGGACACCTGATACGTCTTCGGCTGGTTTGGATAATGCTCCATTAACTGATACGCCTGAAGAGTTCGATTTGAGATTATAGGAGTCACATACGTCCACATACGTCTGTTAAGGTGTTTACAGTCTTTGAAGATTTTTTTAGAACAACATAGGGAAATGGAAATGCAAGATATTTAACCCAGCAGGTTAACAGTTTCTTGGGTTTACCAAACCCCGGTAGTGGCGAGCGATATTCAAGTGTTATTCAGACTTGGCGCTCGTGGTTTTATGCCTGTTTTCGGTTGAGTGTTGTATCGACTGATTTTTCAGGTGGTGATCAAATTTTTTTGCCACTATTTTAAAAAAGAAAAGTGACATGGGGCATCCCGTGTGGGGTTGGTGCCGTCAGTGCACCTCACACGGCGCACTGTAGACATTATTAAAGGGTGTTTGCAGCGTCCCTTTTTAATCTTATAATTTAATTCCCTCATCCTTTCTTCAACTGGGCTGTCCAACAAGTACTTTGTGCATCATCTCCATTTTCTGGGTCTCTTTCATCTTGCTGTTCAACCACTCCAACTTGTTTTCCCTGTCTTGAGCGCTGGATAACCGAAAGTGCCCTATTGTGCTTGACATGACAACCTTAATCTTTTTAAAAATCGTTTACAGTCTACAAAGAATACGTCCTCTCCTCTCGGCAGTCAGAGACTGACAGACAAACAGACCAGAGGTTAAGAAAATCGTGTCGTCAAAGATTTATCCTCCTACGGTGATTGACGTAAAACTGACGTTAGGACATTGCTGCACTAGTGATAAGGTCCCGAGCTCGATTCGCGAACGAGCCTGGAAGGTTTGGACTCGTTCCATTAAATTCCATTGTCTCTTTTGACCCAAGCTGAGTATGGTAATCAGCCGAATGTGGTGGGTCACAAATAGGTCGGAAATGGGCATTAGGATTACAAACTTCTCTTGATTGACTTGAGAACAGGAAGGTAATCACTGCTTGAACCATCTCCCTAGTTGAATTATATATATATATATATATATATATATATATATATATATATATATATATATATATATATATATATATATATATATGTGTGTGTGTGTGTGTATATATTATATACATACATTATATATATATATATATATATATATATATATATATATATATATATATATATATATATATCTGCATATATATACATTATATACATGCACACATATATGCAGTATATATTATATATATATATATATATTGTTTATACATGTATGTATGCATTTATGGATGCATGTATTTATATGTGGACGTATACATGTATAAGAAAGCACCAGTACACCTAACGTACTCTTATACTACAAGAATACTGAGAATCACAGGAAAACTTTACCTGTACAACTAGCTCTACGTTTCATAAAAAAAAAAAATATTCAGTTAGGGATGAAAGTGCCTGTGTCTGGGTTTGTTTTTGTAAATGTTTCATGATTCTGCTCAGCCTCTTAGAGGAGTCAATGCGACGCTACAGGAACACCAAGCTCAATGAGGGTGAGAAGCTGAGTCCTTCTGTTACTGCTTTCTCTTCATATGTTGCTTAATGATTTCTTTTGTCAGTCGAGAGACATAATAACGGATTTGTTATGACAGCGTTGGACACAGAAGGCGACGGAGGACCGTGTTCCGAAAGATTTATCAAATGATTTGGCTGCTATGAATACTGCGCCCACCCTAACAGGCTTCATCAGCGTTTTTGTCTTTATACAGTGCTTTCTTTGTTTGGGGGAGAGAGAGAGAGAGAGAGAGAGAGAGAGAGAGAGAGAGAGAGAGAGAGAGAGAGAGCTCTTAATGCATCCCAGTTCTGTCAACATACAACCCCTGTCAGGCATCATGCAAACTCCAAACTGTTTTTGAGTTACATCTAAGTAAAGTCACTAGGCACTTTCTCATCGCTCACCTCATGACGAAACCAGTGTTCCAAAAACTACTGCGCCGTCAGGTTCTTCGCAATTTTTCATTAATTCATTAAGGGGTTATTTACATGCATGTTCAATATGCGGTTATCAAATACATACGCGCAAGTATTCAACATAATCTATCGACATCTATAGTTACAGATATATAGAGGTTATAAAAACAAACGGTAAATTACGTGAGGAAGGAACTTAGATTTAGACAACAGAAATGGGGTGCATTAATTGTGTGCAAGAATTAAGATGGAATTGAAAAGCTGGTGCTAATCTTAAAGCAGAGATATACATGCACCATGAAACTTTCAAACTAACTTTACCAGATGAGTTCGGATGTAAAGCAAATGTAACAAATGTGTGAGAGAGAGAGAGAGAGAGAGAGAGAGAGAGAGAGAGAGAGAGAGAGAGAGAGAGAGAGAGAGAGAGAGAGAGGAAATAAACCTCCTCCCTTTAAAAGCCATGTCTGTCACTTCGTGGTCAGGCCAAGCCTCTCTTCCCTCTTGAGGACTTTTCGCTTTTATTATTCCCTGGAAGGTTCTGGAAGACGGATTTTTTATTATTCCCTGGAAGGTTCTGGGAGACGGATTATCATTTGATATTAACTACAGGACTATGAATATGTCCTATTGCATAATTATTCTTATTCCGAAGCAGCCTTTGCAATGAAGCCTGATTATTTTGATTCACGGGCAGACGAAAGGAAAAGGACTTGTCGGAGGCATTTTATGTTTTTTTTGTGCTGTAAAAGCCTAGAGTGAAGTGCCAGTTCTGTAGAGCGCAAAGTTCTTACAGAAAGTTCCACAACGGGTTAAAAGTAACCGAGGAAGAAAAAGGTAAAGTGCTGAGGAAGTGTGGAAAAAACACTCCTACGGGTCAGATGAGAGTGGAAATTTGTTGCAATGGGCCCCCAGAGAACAACGATAAACTCGGGTCATTTCTCTTTCTATTTATTCATTTGATTCTTTAGTTTAGGCTGAGGAATTCCTTCCTTTACTTTTCCCGGCACTACGAATTCTTCCCACCCTCCAGTTTCCAAGAAGAGGTTCTAAATTGCTTCGTCTTGGTTAGGTTTTCTCATCAGGGCCCCTGCTAGACAAGGACACGAAGGTGATGATTCCATATAATTAATATACTAATTAGTATACTAATGTTCTTTATCTCAATACATGTTTAATTCAACTAAGCAGTGGTGGAATATCAACTATTTTATTCATTTATTTTCTAAAGAAGTTGTATTTATTCAGTCTCACTCTACTGACCACAGAAATTCCCAACAACGGAAAAAAAAACAGATTTTTAAACATGAAATTTGATCATTTAATAGCATTTTTCTGTGGCAGTCACCTGAATGCCGAACGGTCTTGGCAGTGTCTGTGCGTATGTATGTCTGTCTGTACGAAAGTGCCATGCCAAGTCTTTCCACGTACCCACTTCATGACTCAGCGTGAGTATGAATGGCAATAATACATCAGTACGCGACCTTTCCCGTTATTTCGACATGCCTAGACTAGAGTAGACTCGGTCAGTCTTCATCTTACTTCCACGCGACTTAAACGATAGGTGAGTCTCTCTCTCTCTCTCTCTCTCTCTCTCTCTCTCTCTCTCTCTCTCTCTCTCTCTCTCTCTCTCTCTCTCTCTTTGATTTTCAACTATATTGGTTTCAGTCATCGATGCTTCGAATGATTTATACGACTAAATGCTCTCTCTCTCTCTCTCTCTCTCTCTCTCTCTCTCTCTCTCTCGCTCGCCCCATTGATTTTCAACTATTAGTTTCAGTCATCGATACTTCGAATGGCTTATATACGACTAGATTCTCTCTCTCTCTCTTTGATTTTAATTACACCAGACTGTTTTCGACTCTTCTTCGTCAGATTTCCACAAAACTAAGGATCTCTCTCTCTCTCTCTCTCTCTCTCTCTCTCTCTCTCTCTCTCTCTCTCTCTCTCTCTCTCTCTCTCTCTCTCTCTCCCCAAAACTGCTGATAGATCACAACAGAAACGTTGCAGCCGGAAGCTGCTGATTCTCCGAGTGCCTTCTGCACAGTATCAGTTGCACGATGTGTTCTTGAGGATGCTGTTGTGAAGGCTGGAAATTGTAGTTGTGCAAATTGTGAGGAAAATGTGCACATCACTAAAATTATATGATGTAACTATGATGGGGTAAAGATTGTAGGTACGGATAATGTGCATGTACCCAAACTAGTTTATGTTATGTAATTATCAGTGTCTAAAATTTGCAGGTATGTACAAAATACGATTTTATTACGTTTTCATACTATGTCAAACAATTACAGACGTGCGAAAGAGGTAGATGCTATCAAACTTTTTGCTTATATTAACTAACCAAAAGCGTGCAGATGATTGCAAGAGCGTTGAAGATGTATAAATCAATGCTCCTATTTCCGTTTACTGAGCTACTATTGAGTGAAACCTGCAAGTGTAAAAGATGTATTCATCTACAAACGTAATATGAAATTTAACTGTCATCATATGAAAACCAAGTGCTTAATTCAGTGTTTACCAACCTGGGCATAAGAATCTTTATCATAGCTCCTTCACAACCGGTCGATGTATGGGCTATGAGATAATTTTGATTATATCATTTAGGAGGATAGGCGATGGACATCAAAAGCCTTCCGTTAAAAAAAAAAGTTTCGGTCTAAAGGAGCTCGATTAGATTACGTCGATGCAATTTGTCCCAAAAGTGTTAAAGGCAGCGCATTTAACTTCGGGAAAAAACACACTAAAAACTTAATTACCGATGCGTCATTAATAGTTTTGTAGGCAATTTGTTTTAGAATATTAATTTCTCTACATTCAGATTACTATATTTATAGTTACGTATTTCGCTATGAAACCTATGTAATAGCAGATGTACGTTGGAAATATGCACAGAAAACACATATATGCATCTGTTGTTTGGTGATAAGCATTTAAGAGCACAAGTAATCTCACGGAAGTTAAAAACACACACGCACACACAAAACAATAAAACCTTTACTCATGCGAATGGAAAATGGTGATGCAGCCGATTTGTGCCAAACAACCGCATCATCATTTTTCCTTCCTCATGAGCAAAAGGTCATCGTCTTTTAAAATGTTTGTGTGTGTGTGTGTGTGCGTGTTTTTAACTTATGTGAAATTACCTCTAACCTTAAAAACTCATCACAAAATAACAGACATACATGTTTTTGTACATATTTTGCATGTGCATCTAATAGTATACATATTTCATATAGAGAAATTGTAAATAATTCGACTAAATCTCTCTCTCTCTCTCTCTCTCTCTCTCTCTCTCTCTCTCTCTCTCTCTCTCTCTCTCTCTCTCTCTCTCTCTCTCTCATTGTTAGAGTAAGCTTAACTGAGGTGACGCCATTGTAAACATAAACTCTCTATTGATCTATTCAATATTCTTCATTGTATTTATTGCACCCTTCTGTAAATCATTGTAGCATCTCTTGCATTTTGTTCGCATACTTACAATTTTTTCTCTTTTTTTTTTTCTCTCTAAATTTCAGTTTACAGTATTTGCTCTCTTTTACAAAATAATGATCTCATGCCTTCCTTTCAGACCAGCGGAAACATGGGAAAATACGTCTTGTTCGGAATAATTGTAGCGATACTGCAGGGTGCGTCTTCACTTCCGCAGGTATGGTGTGATGTTTTAGTTACTTATTTGTTTGCTGACTGAGTGACTGATTCAGTCATCTTTTAAATCTGTCGCATTTTCTGCCGTTGCTCGTCTGTAAGTTACTTGGAGTCTGATTTAGGGCAAGGTGACTAATGTATATACTTGTGTGTGTAAATACACCCGCTAACTGACTGACTTCTGTTGCTTGTCTGAATACGGGACATTGATATATATATATATATATATATATATATATATATATATATATATATATATATATATATATATATATATATATATATATATATATATATATATATATATATATATATATATATATATATATATATATATATATATATATTTTTTTTTTTTTTTTTTTTTTTTTTTTTTTTCAAGGTTTGTATCTCCTTACAACTTTTCCGGAAATCGCATAGGCTACATCGCTCCAAACAGCTGGGCGACAATTACGAGTCGCGCTGAAGGCACTAATAGCGATTAATTTATACTGATAACCTGCCTACTATGTTATTAAACATTCTTCATCTTCCTAGTGCTGTCAGGGATGAGTTAGAAGGTGGCATTACTATCCGAAAATTCCTGTCTCATTCTCTATTGTCTTATCTGCTATTGCTCGTCTATAGGTTTTTTATTTTTTGGCTGTTGTCTTCATTCATATGGTTTTTTTTTTTAGTGGAAGTTTATTTTCATTCTCTATTTTTTTATCTGCTATTGCTCGTCTATGGGTTGTTTTTTTTGGGGGGGCGGCGCTGTTTGTTTTCATTCACCCTGGACTTTTTTTTTTTTTTGCGGAAATTTGTTTAGACAGCCTATGCTATTGATCCAACCGAAGAAACTAAGTCCATTTTTATGATGATTATATCTGTAGCAATATGGCGCATGCGGTGATTCAGGCAGCTGGAAGTAAAATCTTACAGAAATCAGCAAAATGTTTCGCCATTTTCATCTCTCAATAGCATCAGAGGTTGCTTTGAAACACTATCTCTTGCGTATCTATGAGTACAATACGTTTAAGAGAATATAAGGAAACGCAGGGAATGTCCCACTAAAAACTGATTTGTAAGTTTACAAAGAGCGTTGAAATCCGATGCAGGTCAGACTCAGACGTTTTAAAAACTCGTTCAAAGTGACTCATGGTAGAGGTGCGAATTTACTGATTTTTATTGTTAGTATGAATATGATGGTTTGGCTTTGTTTCGACCTTATTTTGATTTCTCCTCGACCTCAGCTTACTTCATAACATCTGAACAATCATATTGTCTTGCCTTATTTCGGCTTTTTTTAAAATAACATTTGACATCAGTTGACACTAATTTAAATCACCGTTTACATCAGCTGATTTCCCAATAAACTTCAGTATTAGCTTACCTTACTTCAGCTGATTTCCCAATGAACTTCAGCATTATCTTACCTTATTTCAGCTTATTTCCCAACGAACTTCAGTACTAGCTTACCTTATTTCAGCTGATTTCCCAATGAACTTCAGCATTATGCCTTATTTCAGCTGATTTCCCAATGAACTTCAGTACTAGCTTACCTTATTTCAGCTGATTTCCCAATGAACTTTAGTATTAGCCTACCTTATTGCGAATGCCTTCATTGACCTTTTACGTCAGGTTACCTTAATTTCATGGACGTTTTAAATCCGACGATCTTATTTTACAGAATCGCCAGTATCTTGGGCATCGCGACCACAAGGATAAACCTGAAAAAAGTAAGAGAATATGTTCAGTGATTTTTACCTATGTATTCTTGATTGCTGTGTTAAAGGCTAAAGTAGTTTTCATTTAATATGTAGTTAATTGTTGGATTTAGAATAGATGATCGTTCAGTACTTTTGAGTGGAGGTTTAACCAAAAGGATTAGCTTTGTCTGATTTATGTAACGGAACCTCCAATAATAATAATAATAATAATAATAATAATAATAATAATAATAATAATAATAATAATAATAATAATAATAATAATAATAATAATAATAATAATAATAATAATAATATTAAACAGTGGTAGTAGCATTAGTAGTAGTGTTCATAATAACAATGAAAGGCCAACACATTTCACTGAAATAATATTACAATGATATCATGATATATGGTAAACAACAATAAACACCGAATGATTGTTAGAAAAAAAAAACAGATCTTTGCTCCTATCGCGAATTATTTGCCATCAGTCATTTTCAACATTCTCGCGACTTCCCTTCGCAGGATCTTCAGGGAATGAGGCCGACGGGGGCAAAATCATATGGGGAGGTAGCTGCTCCCCTAGGCACACCGTCCTCTACTCGACGGAGGACTCCCTCCTCGAGTGCGAAGCCTACGTCCCGACTGGTACCGTTTTCACTTGGTATAAGGGCAACAAGGAGTACCACAGCTTCCTACAGGTAAATTGTCTCTTGGGGAAATATTTTATCCAAATAATACGCATGCTGTTCATCCGCCAGCTACCACTTGAATGACAATAACAGAAAGGTTCTTGATATTTTCCAGTTCTGCTGCCAGGTTAAATTCTTTTCGGCAGAACAGAAACGAGCGAATTAAATGCATGAGCACAGAGTTCTGTCACTCATGATTGCTCGGTTATGGAATTAAAGATTCAAGTGAATTGGACTTTACTTGAGTCTTTTCAAGTTTTGGGGATAGCCCTATAGATACAGCAATATTGTTGACTGCAGGGATCGTATTTAGCTAAGGAATACAGTGATGATTTAATACAATTTCCTATTTTGTCTACTGGTAATACACAGTAGGCCTACTTTCAACCATTTGCTTTGAAAAGCGTTTGGTGATACCCTGACCTGAACTGATGGCATTGCAGGACAGGATTAGATCTCCGAAGAGAACAGCCCTCGAACTTTAAATTAATACTACATATCTATTTATATTACCACATACCTTTTATATGACCACATAGCATGCCTAAAAATGTAGAAAGCTGACTGCAAATAAGTTAGCCTCGTGCCAACAGAAAAAGAACTCGGTAGCATTGTGTGTTGGTGTTGTTGTTGATTTGTTAAGCTGAATCGGAGTGCTAACGCCAGAAAGAAAAATTGAGCAGTTTTCGATTCATTGTACTAATCACGCATGCGCTTGGCGTTGTTATGTTCTTTCATCTCATTAGTACTGTTAATGTTCCTACATTCAATTCTCACGCCATTTCGAAAAGTAGTCACACAATAATCATCAGCATCACGTGAATAATTGTTATTATAATCGCCATTACTGGAACCTGTGCTTAAAGATAACTTCACGATTCCTCCCAGCGTATAGTCTATGCGAAGACAATCTACAACAGACGTTCTATGTGACGCGGATGTGTAGGAATAAAACATTTCCCCGATTCTGTGACACAAAACTATTCCGATCACTATGATTAATCTTAACATTTTGCTTTGTACCGCAAGACCAACAGTGACAATATAACCATACTAATTATAATATGTGATATGATGACGATAAATGTCATGGAAAAGTGGACTGGTCTGAAATGATAAAAACAATGATGATAATGGCCATTGTAGAATCCACCTGTTCATCAACATCATCACCTTTATTTAATATTGCCGCCATCTTACAGGCTGGGAAGGTCGAGGAGATCACCAATGACGTCGAGTGGAACGACCTGTCTTCGTCGCCTAATCTCAGTCCTGGGTCGACTGTCTACATCTCCACAATCCTCTACATCGACTGCGCGTCGGTTGATGATAAGGTGAGAGAGAGAGAGAGAGAGAGAGAGAGAGAGAGAGAGAGAGAGAGAGAGAGAGAACAATATCAATATGCTGTGTATATTAATAGTGTTTCAAAGGTAAAGAATTTATCAAGAAATACTTATCTGAGAGAGAGAGAGAGAGAGAGAGAGAGAGAGCAATATCAGTATACTGCATATATTAATAAAGATTCGAAAGTAAAGAATTTACTAGGAATATTTATCTGAGAGAGAGAGAGAGAGAGAGAGAGAGAGAGAGAGAGAGAGAGAGAGAGAGAGAGAGAGAGAGAGAGAAATGTCAGTATACTGCATATATTATCAAAGATGAAAAAACAATAAAGAATTTAGCCAGGAATACTTATCTGTCTCCTCAGGGTGAATACATGTTATCAGTCGAGACACCAAATGGGAGAATTCAAAATCGATTCTTCGGATTGAACGTAACAGGTAAGGTTAATGTTAATTTTCCTTTGTAATATTTTAGTCTATTTACCGTTCGAAAATTTCCTTAAAGACGGACAACTACAGTATAATGATATGAAAGCCATTCATTTAATTCTAGACATTTGGAAAGGCTCATTCAAATGCTTGGTGCATGCAATGCCTTTTAGCAACACTATATACACTGCTCAGAGAAACTTATCATCTCTCCTGAATTATGAAAAATAATCAATAGAAATGCCATTTTCTTTAAAGATCAATTGGTGAGAGATTCCCAGTGAAAAAAAGGCCAGTCTGTTCTGCATTATCCCCTTTGTTCCAGCGGCTTCCAGATACCATATCCCCGGAGGAACCTGCGTTTACGGACGTGATATTATGGAGTTCATCCCGAGGATTTACCAGTACGCCAAGCAGGTCATAGCTATGCGGGGATCGAGCGTCATTGTGCCCTGCCGAGCTCTGGGACGAGAGACAACGCTCGTCTGGAGCTTCCAGAGCAGACCAATCGAAACTTCAGAAAAGTATCAGGTGTGTTGAGGGTACAGGTGCTTCTGTACTTTCATTTTTTTCAGAGAGAGAGAGAGAGAGAGAGAGAGAGAGAATTTGGTCGCTGTTTGCAAATGGCCAGGGAGACCAGTGATGTCATATCTCACTCTGGTGTTGGTTACGATATGCCAAATCGAGCTGGGGTTACGACCTGTATTAGAATCTCTGAAATACAGAATAGCATCACATCTCGGTTTATCGGGGGAAGAAATTTAAGAGCTTGCCTAACTCGTTTTTAAAGATGTGAACTTACTGATTAGTAATGGTTTAAGTGCTGTACAACGAGGGAGCCAATTCTTAGATTTAAGGCTGTGAGCGAGACAGTAATAAGCTAACCCTCTTTAGGCTCGAAGTTTGATAGCAGAGTGCACAGATTCAGTGATCTGCATTTCGGTATATCGGGAAAATTTTGTCTCTCAGCGATGTTTCATTCTCTCTTGTATCTTTACAAAGTCCATTTTGAGAAAAAAATAGTTATTACTTTAACCCTTAAGCAGAGATTAAAAACTCGTAAATTATTGACAAAAATCAGTCAGATAATTAATCTTCATCATAATTTGTTGTCCCTGAACTCATGACCCACCTTTTAAATGTTTTACACAAACATCAACACTAAGAAACACTTAATCATAAAATAATAAGTAGAAATAACATAGAAAAGGTGCAAACGTGTAAAAAGTAAACAAAAGTACAGTAATAATAAAGAAAAAATAAAGATGTATTAAGACGAACAACAACATAACGATTAACTCACGATAAAAGAAGTTACACAAAATGTTTCATTTATTAACTTCAGAGGCAAAAAGTAATTAACTTCTAAAATTAAACACAACACATGCGCGGACAAGGACGGGAATTAAAACTACGTTCGGTCCCTCAGAATGACTGAGCCCAAATTATTTACGTTTCCTGATAAAAGGAGCTTCACTTGAGACTTGTAAAGAAGGAGACACTTACGACTACAATAACTCGACTCATTTCACAAAACCAAGACAATGTCCCAACTATGCTCCCCTCGAGCAGTGCACTCAAGCCAAGCAACGTGATTTGACGTCCAAGGGACAAAATGAAACATCTGACATCAAAACTTATACGGTATCAAGAACTACTTTACCTCAGGCAACTTTATGTTAATTTGCCCAAAGAAAGGAACTTTAACTAAAGGCCTTATGATGTAACTTTACGCTCGTTTTGAGTCAACTTCAGTGCAGCCATGAACTACAAAACTGCTTGACACAGCAATGAATCTATTACTTTGAATTTGCATTCTTAGTCGTGCTCGTCTTGTGCATCCTGAATTTTAGAAAAAAATTAGTTCAGACATGCAACCCAGTCAACTCAAACACATCTCTTAATCTAGGCAATACAGAGATATATTCGCTTAATTCTGGTACCTCACAACGTGATCATACACATAAATATGTTTTATCAACAATTAGTTACTACAGCATTATGCTGGCACGAAGAAAAGGCTCTCGTAAATGTTTACTGATATTTAGAACACAGGCACGTGATTCTGTCAGAGCAATTGACCAATATCAATAAGTTTTAAAATACATATGGAATCTACAGCTCTTAAGCAATGCGCAACACACAGGTACTTTCACAAGTCGTCATCAAGATTCTAATCAATCTTTCTAGAAGAATTAAGCTAACAGAAAACGAGAATTCTTTACTCGGTCATGCAAAACGAGAGATCAGTTAATGAACACACTTTTAACAACAGTGGGTTACTTCAGCTCTGAGAAGGTTTTCAATAATGTTGTCACAGAACAAAATTTACTCCTTATAGACTAAAGAGTCAGTTACATTAATACTTTATATTACTTTCCCTTTGCTGAACAGTGACTCTTTCCCTGTTTAACCTTTTTCTTCACCTTAACCTCTAACCATATCAGTTCAGGTACAGTATTTAGCTCCTCGGCTCGTGCGAGCCTGTCGTTTCCTCACGGCCAAGGCCCTCCAAAGATAGCCGATTGGCCTCATGAAGTCTTTGAAGCATGCAATGCCGAGGGTGCTCTGCAATTCATCAAAGTGGGGTCACCCTTCAGCTTATCAGTTTCTCATACTGGGATCACTGCCATTTATCATTCACATATGGTTTTGACCCGGTCGTTTTGGGATTTCTTCCTCTTGCCAGTCTCCTTGGCCAACTGACTTCTCCTTCACAAGATTCAATTATCTAGACCTATTCTAGGCTACCTGGAGGAGGGTCTAAGAAGGACAGGCCTCTCACTAGCTGGATTTCAAATTTCAGAAGCATACTTATAGAAGGATCACCTGTGTCACTGGTCAGGTCGTTGTCCACAACCCCTGAGACAGCCTATAGGCAGGACTTCACCTTTCTTTGTCATTGTGACCACAGGGCATCAGTGGGGTGTGTGTAATGGAGACGGTGAGACCAACCATTGAAGATTTACAGGTGACAGTTGTCCTCAACCTGTGACTTTCTCCTGTTTTCCGATACCCTCGTTACCAAGACAGGGTCTCAGATTCGCTCTCCCATCTGGAAGATTTACCAGAGAACAGACTCAGAGGGCAATTCGGGGACCCAATTTGAAGGGACTATCTATTTATCTAGATTAAGCCAGTCTTGTGCCGGCTCGGGCTCTTGTTCCACAGTAACCCGTAACAGTGAAGGGAGTGAAAAGTGGGAAACAAAAAGGAGAAAGGGTGGATGGTCAGGCTAGGGTAAAAACAAAAATCAAGTCTCCAAGCCGATAAGCAAAGGTACCTCTCGCCCTGTTTGTCCCGAGCATTTGGCCTTGCTTAGCCATGGCTACGAGGATTATATTTCAGTTATAATTAATGTCGTAGATTTGAAAACATGAAGGCAGGGACATTACAATATATATATATATATATATATATATATATATATATATACATTCATATATATATATATATATATATATATATATATATATATACACACACACACACACACACACACATATATATATATATATATATATATATATATATATATATATATATATATATATATATATATATATATATATATATATATAGACATGTGGGACTTTTAAAGTTAGCCCCGCCATTCTTAACTTCGTAGCTCTTTTAAAATGCTAGTGACAACTCACTTTCGACCACTCCAGTTGATCTTAACTTTTATATCCTGCTTTCTAGCGCTTTCTTTTCACATGTCATTCTTTTTTCTTCACAAAACAGTCCCTAGTTAACGAAATAAGTTATTCTTCTCTTTTATTCTGACTAGTTCCCTTTCATTGTGAACTTATTCTTTCCTCCATTCTTTTAGCATTGCTTTCTTCTAGAGGCTATAGCATTTTCATCTTCGCTCTTTTCAACTTTCCTGTTTCATCTTCACCTCTTGTTGGTCTTTCATGTACGTCACTTCTCTGTTCCTCTCGACCAGTGTCAAAAAACCCAAATGAAGTTTCTTTCAGTAACCTAACTTCATTTTTTAGTTTTCTGTGAAAGAAAACTATCGAGGTGACTTTGTCCGTTAGCACTTTTTTCTGTCCGTCCTCAGATCTTAAAAACTACTGAGGTTAGAGGGCTGCAAATTGGTATGTCGATCATCCACCCTCCAATCATCAAACATACCAAATTACAGCCCTCTAACCTCAGTAGCTCTTACGTTATTTAAGGTTGAAGTTAGCCATGATTGTGCGTCTGGCACAGCGTTAGGTGCCAACAACACATGCCACCATCGGGCCGTAGGTGAAAGTTTCACGGGCCGCGGCTGAGAGTTTCTTACAGCATTATACGCTGTACAGAGAACTCGAGTGCGCCGAAGAAACTCCGGCTCATATTTTTTTCTTGTTTTAACCTAATAATTCCTTGGCAATGGCCAGCCTTACTCTTACTGCCACCTTCAGAAACTTTTCGCTAAATCTGAAAATGACTATGTCTTCCATTCTGACAGGTTCTTGCTAATGGTGACCTCGTCATCCGGGATGTGACCTCGAAGGACCACGGAGTCTACTCCTGCAGAGTCACCAGCAATATCGCTCCAAATTTCTTCGATGCTGTCTACACCTACTTTTACCTACACCAGCAGGTGACGAGACTCTTCACCTTTGAGTGATAAAAATAATATTTATATATACATATATATATATATACGTAGACCAGTGCTGACACAGGCATGAATAATCAAACTCGCTACTGTATTTTTTTTTAATTAGGGTCGTAGTATTCATTCTGCGTATCAAGTACTTTTCCACACAAAATATAATTAACAAGCTGCTTAAATCAGAGAGGAAGTTCCACTTTAATAAGTAGCAGTTATTTGCTGTTTCTTTGACGGGTATATCTGACTAAAACCCAGTGCTAGAGAAGTACACTTCACAGAACATGATGTTATTCCTAAGTAATGCTTGCTAAAATCATTTCCAGTCACCTGGCCGTTGATTTCCAAGCAATAAGAATCAAAAATAACCATGGCTTCTGCTTAACTATGACGTTTTGCCTTTTCAGTGAGGCTCTAACTCTGTACAGTGGTCAGCATCTACGGAGAATTCTTCGCGGAGTCCCCCAGGGAGAGACTCCTAAGCAGAGACCTCCTGTCTTCGACCCTGACCAACCAGATCAGTTCATCGCAAAAGCCTTGACGTGAACAGATTGAAGGGTTTTAGCCACGATGTTAGCATCCATCTTCTTGATCAGGGAAGGCTTGAAGACTTCCCGAAGGGACTATTTTACTCGAGTGGTGACCCGAAACAAAATGGGCGTCGGTGTAAAACGGTGGCTTTAACGTGTTTCAAGTTGTTTACAGAGATATTTGTATTTTCGGTTTTCTTGCATGAGAAAAGGACTTCGCTGCTGGAACGCCGTATGTACAGGCAACTTGCCTCACAATTAAATGTGTCGAAAAATCTAGAATAAGTAGAAAGTGTTGGAGTAGTCGGGTCTCTTTGATATTTAGATACAAACAGATTTTGAGTCAAACACTGTTGTAATCACATGAACACTAGAGAACTAAAAATGAAAAAAAATTTGTGTGAAGTCCACATGCACTCATCTACATGCACGCATTCTTGTCACACTGAATGTTATTCCAGTTTAACATCATTCGCCAAAGATACATTTGATGTTATTTCATGTTGGAAAGTATTTACTTAGCATCTATTCTTCCAAATTAAAGGCAAGAAGGTCATTTTGGCATCTCCCCCTTTATTTTTCACACGAAATTTCCCAAATCCAAAAAACGATGTTGTTAAGTGTCCTCGCTTGCATTAAAATTCATTATATCTACCGTTGTATATTGTCTAAGCTTTAATAATGTTTGTTCATCAATTTCATTCCATGGTAGTACAAAACTATAAAGATTAATATATCTATGGATGCTTATACTATATATATGTATATGTTTATATATATATATATATATATATATATATATATATATATATATATATATGTGTGTGTGTATATATATATATATATATATATATATATATATATATATATATATATATATACATATACATATACATACTCACTCTTATAATTATCCCAACAGTAGCCTCGAGAAAATATTGTTCATCTTCGCTCTCTGTACCTCATCCTTACGTTGAATGTTCTATTCAGTATAACATTAACCAGATAATGTCCTCTGAATTTACAGCCCTGACTGTAAGATAGGGCAGTAGTTTAGTACAAGCTGTCAACACACGCGTCACCTGAATAAACTGCAATGGAAAAGCGCATTCATTTAATCCTGCCCCTATCATTACTTCTCTGTTTGTACTTGACATGACTGCAGGTTTATTATTATTATTATTATTATTATTATTATTATTATTATTATTATTATTATTGTTCTAAAGGGTCCACAATAATACAGCTATTTAAGGCTCGTGTAAAATTTATGAAAGCTTTCGAACCCTGTTATTATTATTATTATTATTATTATTATTATTATTATTATTATTATTATTATTATTATTATTATTATTATTATTATGAGCACACATTGTAGATAAGAGTCTAAATATTTTTGACCAGCAAGCTTCCTGAGATCTACTGTATATGCCTCATGTGAAATAAAGGAAAAATCTAAGCAACGAGAAGGACAGTTGCATAGTGAATAAATGAATAAACAGATTATCAAGACTTAGGTAAAATTGAATATATTTAAATAAGAAAACGAAAGGAGAATGTAATCATTTCTTCCTTAATGAAGAAAGCTTAGACACAGAACTACGGGAAGTTACGTTTCCAAGACAGTGGCGAAGCTCGAACGTTTAAGAATACTGAGACTACAGTACAGCCACAGAAGATGGACATGAAAAGAGCCACGAGAAGACTCGATCAATCATCTATCAAAACACAAGCTAAAAAGAAGGGGGCTTTGAGCACCCACAACTATCCAAAGACACATTATCATGAACTGACAAAGATTCGGCTGACTAAGCCACTAAGGAGTCACTGCTTCAAAAAAAAATCATCAGGTAGAAGACTCCAGTAAGGAAAGGTTACAGACAGGCTGCCTGAGAGCACAGAGACGTTATCTGAGATTTTACAGACTTTACTTCTGGTGTATCTTAAGCATGAGTACTTTATAAACAAGTCGATGGACAAATCCAGATTTTCACTAGGCTCTAAATATGTTCATGTAACTTTTAGGGTATATGAATACCTAGCGTCACATCACCAATGAAACATGTACGTCGATCCACAAT
>JANJGK010005315.1:0-48210 GCA_039081455.1 Macrobrachium rosenbergii
TCGTTCGTTCCTTCAACCAGCTTCTTCCAAAGCACGTCCACCAAACACCCAACACTGGAGCAAGCAAGCAAGCAAGGTGGAACCACGAAAGGAATTTGGTCCCAAGTGTCACACAGGGTGGGGAAGGAAGCAAGGAAGGAAGGAGGTAGGCCAAGCCAGCAACTGGCCGAGGCCCGAAACAAACTTTGGCACAAAGAAAGGAACACGATAGAGGCCTAAGATACATACATATTATATATAAACACTTACCCGTATGATGAAGCAGTGACTGAATATTGAACTCAGGACTTCAAAAGCGCCGGAACCCTTCCCGACGGCCTCCGCTCTTCGCGACACCGCCACCCATCTCGGCCGCGCTTCTACGCACATCTCACCCTTACCAGTAACACTAGCGCACTGACTGCCTGTCCTGACGGCCCTCCCTGCGTGCCCGAGCGGTTGCTGGCTGGGAGGGAGGGAGGGTGGGAGGGAGGGAGGGAGCTCGCTCACGCCACCATGGCCTCCTCCCACCATCCCTCCGCCGGTCCCCCACCACCACCCATCAGCCACGCGCGCGACAACAGACCATCCCTCCCCCCTCCCAACCAAGCCACCGCCACCCGGGCACCACCCATCCCTCCTTCCCTCCCGCCGTCCACCTCCATCTCCCTTCAGCCACGAGCGCCACCACACACCATCCCTCCCCCCTCCCAACCCAGCCACCGCCCGCCAATACACCCACCCGCCAGCCCATGCATGCGTTATCGCCTACGGTTTCTTCTTAATTCACACGAGAGAGAGAGAGAGAGAGAGAGAGAGGGGGGGGGGCGGCTATAATATATGTAAGGATAATAATGCTAGGAAGGAAATGTACGGAGAAATAAACAACACTTACGAACGCATTTTCAAACCCTGTGGAAGAAAAGTGCGCACGGCACTTGTCGCTTACTCAAAAGAGAAAATATCAAGAGTACTTGTGACACATATATATATATATATATATATATATATATATATACATACATACATACATACATATACATACATACACATTCCTGTCATTTTGCTTATTCCCTTTGATCCTGTCAAAGCGATCTAATATTGAGGCCGCCTCGTGGGTTCTGATTTGGTGGCAGAATCAGTGGGCTTGATATGCTAATAAATAAATCAGGAACACTAGCATTCGCGCTTAGCGTCAGCATCAGAGAATAATGTTATGTTATTATAGTGCCCGCACTATGAGGTTGGGAATTGCGAATGTCATTCCAAGCTTTTAACTAAATGCTTTGTGCTTTTTATAATTCTCTGTTGTCTACAAGAAAGTGGTTTTTCTACTGTATATTTGTGATAATTTATGAGAACAAACGGATTTGTCAAATGGGTAAATGATTTGTCATTTTTTTTATAAATATAACTAAGCGATGAAACCAATTCCGGTATAGGAATCACTCTTCCCCTGAAAGAAGCGGGACGCCACATCTTAAAAACTAACCATAGAATTTTCTTGAAAATGATCTCATTTTGTTTCCCACACCCGATTTCCTAGAGACCGGGAACGCGAGAGAAAGATCATTGACATACACGAAAGTATATCATGACTCGGAACGCGAGAGAAAGAGTATTGACATACACAAAAGTATATTAATTAAAGTGACTGTGCAACAAAAAGTCAACATTTTCAAATCAATAATTAAAAGACAACCAGAGGGAAGTCCCACCACACCATTCCCAGGCGTCCCATCCAAAATGAAAGTGTAAGGAACGTGACCTAGTCGGCTGCATTCAAGAAGAAAAAAGCACCCTACCCCCAAAAATTGCTACAAAAGCTTTCTCAAGCCGTTATTGTAGTATCAGGTGTGCTTAATAACATATCAAAAGCTTGCCACAATCTGAGCACGCAAAAGGTCTGATTTCCAAGGTGGCGTCTATCATAGCCGAATGTATTTCTGGTGATAGAAATTCATTTCTCGCTGTAATGTGGTTCGGATTCCACAATAAGCTGTAGGTCCCGTTGCTAAGTAACCAATTGGTTCTTAGCCACGTAAAATAAGTCTAATCCTTCGGGCCAGCCCTAGGACTGTTAATCAGCTCAGTGGTCTGGTAAAACTAAGGTATACTTACTTATTTTTCTAAATCCTTAAATTACCTGATATTCTTCAATATTTAAACTAGATAAGTAATGCTGGTGCCTAACACCTTATTTCGGGGATCTGTAAGCCCAATTAGCATACCTGCATTATGCTGAAGTGGTTTTATACTCAAATTTCAGAAGTAAAGTTGCTGTCTAATCCCGTGTTTTGTTTTTTTTCAGAAATGAATAAAATAGGATTCATGATAACATTTTTTACCAATAATCACTACACTAAGCTTGGTGGCCTTATTGGTCCCCCACCTTAGATGTTGAAAAATCTAATCATTTCAATGTACTGTTATTCAGATAAGTTGGTTGGATTTCCCGATTCCCATTATTCTTTTCATTTAGCCAAACACACGCGCGCCCACATAAATACGGATGTACGTTTACAAGAGAATACTGGAGCGTACAAAGAAAGTTTTGTAGAAAACTTCTCTCTCTCTCTCTCTCTCCTTTATCACATGACTCTTCTCTCTTTTCTGCCTTCTAGTTTTTAATATATTTAACATAACGCTAATAATTGTGTGTGTGTGTGTGTGTGTGTGTGTGCGCGTGGTGCTCTATAACGTAGGTTACAGATAGGTCTATTCTTCACATTTGTTAAGGATTCGGAACTTGTTTCACAAAGTCCATGTACAGTTTATAAAACGTAACTCATGATTGTGCAGGGAGTTTTGACATTAAAGACTCTCCCTCTCTCTCCCTCATTTATTACATTTGAAATGTGGAAAGACTCAAATAAGGGAGTTATTAAGCGTGTACCAAAGATTGGAGATAAGTGTGATCTTAATAACTGGAAACCTATCTATAACTGTGTTAAATGTAGATTGCAAAATTATAGCAAAGGTTTTAGCATGCAGGTTAAAATCAACGCTTTGTACATTCGTATCAAAGGAATAGTTCTGTGCTGTCCCTGGAAGGTCAATCAATAAATAATTGCAACACTTTGCCATGGGATATGATAGAATGCTCCTTCAATAACGAGAACATGCCAGCTGCCCTTATGAATAAATAAATCTTGATTAGTACAAAGCATTCGGCAGGATTCATCTAGACTTTCTCTCCGGAACGCTGCCTTTCCAAACTTGGATTTTCTTGAGGTTTTGTCAACTTCATTAAAATGCATATCGGCAAATGGTCATATATATATATATATATATATATATATATATATATATATATATATATAACACCGTAAGTTGTCTACAGGGTTTAAAACTGGATTTCCAAGCCTATACAAAAAAGGATAAAAATACAGCAGTGAGATCAATAAGTGAATATATACCTGGAATTTGGTAGCTTCATGAAGTAGTGCCCTTATCAGAATGCTCAAAACCAGATTTATATTGATATATGATACAGTAAGGTGTCTACAGGGTTTAAAACTGGATTTCCAAGCCTATACAAAAAAGGATAAAAATACAGCAGTGAGATCAATAAGTGAATATATACCTGGAATTTGGTAGCTTCATGAAGAAATGCCCTTATTAGAATGCTCAAAACAAGATTTTTATTGTTAAAAGCACTTGATCGTCTACTAGAGAAAATGTTCATCCCGAGATTTGGGAGTGACATTTGTGTAGATGACTTAGGTACGTAGATATAAATGATTTAACAACATTATCACAACTAAAAAAAAAAAGTATATCTATATAATAGGAAAAAATATATTTGTATACAATATAACTATGTGCAAAACTCTGTAAATTTTCCCAATTAAAGTTAAAAAAAGAAAAAAGTGAACCTCACAGAATTCCCGCTCCATTTTGAGTTTATTTTTAAAACGTGTAACTTAAACTCCAGGATTAACTCTTCTTCCCGCGAGGGAAAAAATGCCAGGAATATATTATATATACATAATACATATATATATATATATATATATATATATATATGTGTGTGTGTCTGTGATCATACTCTTAGACATGTATATCTCCTGCCATAACTTTAATCCTTCAAAATTTCCGTTAAATCAATCGAATTTTGACCGAGTGCTTCCTGACAACCGCTTATTTTAGCATTCATTTTTCATACTTTTAATCCTGAATTCTGGTTTTGCAGATCTATCTGGCCTTATGCCAGCATTCTCAGTAAAATATATTAGTCAGGGAAATAGTTTGGACTCAAGATTCGTGAGGATTATGTACCCTATTATGAAGGTGATCAAACAAATTGCAGCTTTCCGTACGTTTTCCTTTATAAATCACTATTTGATTCGCTTCGAGAGAGAGAGAGAGAGAGAGAGAGAGAGAGAGAGAGAGAGAGAGAGAGAGAGAGAGAGGATTCCCACACGCTCGGTGTCACCAGCCCGGGAGGGAGAAACGGTTAATATAAAGGTTTGAAATAGAGTTGTTGATTAACGTTTGTCTGTCTCACGTCCACCTGAATGCTGTTGACATCAACCACAAGTCTCCATTAATCCAGACAGTTGCTTTGAACATCAATTAACTCGGTATATATGCAAATGCAAAAATATGGACTCATCAAGAGCTTGCTGTTACAGTAGGGAGCTCTCGACCCCTACAGCCTTCGACAATACAGGCGAAAATCCCTTTTTAGTGTTAAGGAGACTCTCCCTCCCTGTGTATCCCTCACCCTCACCCTTCCCCTAGCGTTATCGCTTCCCACGATAAAAAGACGAAAAAAGGCATTTTAAGAAACAAAGGATAACGGCGTAAACTTTTTTTATTTGAAAACCAAACTCCCTTCCTATCTTATGGTTGCCTGGAAGGACCCCACCAACCGTGACAATGAATTCTCATTGGCATGGAATTCACTGTGATATTGAATAATAATAAATGATGAAGTCTGCTTCGCAACGCGTAAGGTGAGCGGCCGCTTTCAGTTCAAATTAGTCAGCCGTTATGAACCGGCCATGAAGGCACCCTCGTTCCTTCTACCCAAAGATTTTCCCCGCCAGAATTTGGGCGCCAGGATTCTCCTCTCTCACTCTCGCTCAATACCTGCAAGACCCCCGCGCTCCCAAAGGCGCAGGAGAGGGAAGGAACCCTCGGGTGACCCCCTAGACACCCCCCCACCACCCAACAGTGTGTCGAGGTAACGTGGGCGGTCAACCTATTATATCATATTCTCTATGTTCGGGCGTTTAATGCCGAAAGTTGCCCAGTGCCATGCAGGGATCCTCCTTTCCGGCCACCCCCTCCCTACCCACCCCCCCTCTCTCTCTCTCTCTCTCTCTACCACGCTAACCCGTTCCTCGGCCTTAGCAAACGGCCTGTTTCTAGGCGAGCTAACAGTTCTGCCAAGGGATCAGGGACTTATAACAAATAAAAAAAATGATAATATTCAACTTTACGGTAGGGGGACGTAAGGAGGAAACCGTCTGATACAGACGCCGCGCCTGGTTTCATGTTGTCACGAAAGAGCGAGTGAGGGAGGGGGTGCCCAGAGAACATCCCAGAGGGGTAGAGCGTGGGTGGACAATGATACGTAGTCACAACTTCGTTCGTGCACAGGGATTCAATCAGAACTTCAACTAAATTGAAGTAGTGATCCTTGCACTGGTTGCAAGTGCAAGTAATATTATATAGGGAATGAAGTACCTTTCACTGAATTGAAGAACGGATGACTACACTAAATCAATTATTGCCTTTTGTCACGGTCCTTGAACTGTAGTGGAAGACGAAGTGAAAGCCATTAATGAAGCATTGGGAGAATGACAACCGCACGATTTGAATTTCGAATTGCCTGCCTACGCTTCTCCCACCCCCCCAACACACACACACGTCTCGATTACTTAGATTACGAAAAAAGCTATAGTTTCTTCTTTTTATTATTATTACACATAAACCTCCCCTTCATAATTTGAATCCTTCGAAGTTTTCGTCAAATCAAACGTTGTCTCCAGGAGAGAGAGAGAGAGAGAGAGAGAGAGAGAGAGGGGTGGGGGTTGGGGACGTCTCCCTTGGGGCAGGGGAGGCAGCCTTCCCGTGGGAAAATCTTGCGGGCGAGTTATAACAGGCAAATGTCAACCCTATAACTGATTATATATAAAGGCGCGAATTCCCTCATATGCTGCAAACGCAACAAGGGCTTAGCGGCTTTTTTTTTCATATTAATTTTCAAGGTTTTTACTGTATATTTACGCACCAATAATACCGCGCTTCCCCCTCCTTCTTTCAGCCTTGTAGCTACGGAAATGTATACATGCATTGTGTGTGTATATACATATACATGACTGATTCACGAAGGTGAATGTATAAGAAACAATGTTATTATATCATATACCGAAGACTAAATATTGCGGAAGCCGTAAAATTGTGGACAAAACCATCCCTAACCTCTCAGAGAATTCTCGTCTTTATATCCAAGCGTTTAAGGCCGAAAGTTGCCAGTGATAGAGTGCCTGGAAGGGATCCACCATACCCCCAAACCCCACCCACCGCCCCTACCGTCCCTCCCGGCAACGGTAACTAAGCGAGCTCTGAAAATTTTAAACTTTCCGAAAGGGATCAGAGACTTATAAGAAATAAAAAAGTTTATAATTTTCAACCTTACGGTACGGGAGCGTAAGGAGAAAACTCTCTGATACAGACGCCGCGCCTGGTTTCATGTTGTCACGAAAGAGCGAGTGAGGGAGGGGGTGCCCAGAGAACATCCCAGAGGGGTAGAGCGTGGGTGGACAATGATACGTAGTCACAACTTCGTTCGTGCACAGGGATTCAATCCGAACTTCAACTAAATTGAAGTAGTGATCCTTGCACTGGTTGCAAGTGCAAGTAATATTATATAGGGAATGAAGTTCCTTTCACTGAATTGAACAACGAATGACTACACTAAATCAATTATTGCCTTTTGTCACGGTCCTTGAACTGTAGTGGAAGACGAAGTGAAAGCCATTAATGAAGCATTGGGAGAATAAAAACAGGACGGTCTGTTGCCGCGCGGTTTGAATTTCGAATTGCCTGCCTATGCTTCTCCCACCCCCCAACACCTGCCTTCACCACCCCCCCAACACACACACACACGTCTCGATTACTTAGCTTACTGAAAAAACTAAAGTTCCTTAATATTATTATTATTATTATCATTATCCTGCAGAACATAAACCCCCTTCCTAATAAACAAGGCCACCAAAGGACCTGTTGATAGGGAATCCGAGAAGGATCGTCACGGGGCATAATGCATTGCGCCTTCGCTTCAGTTTCTGCTTTTTTTTTTTTTTTTTTTTACGTAACGTACTTTGTTTTGGGGGAGGATTCTCTGTCTCTGTCTCTGTCTGTCTCTCTGTCTCTTTCTCCCTCCTGCATATATCCTTTAATGAAACATATATGGGCAAAAGAAGGCAAAGAGCTTACCGTAATATTCAAATGGGGAAAAAAGCGCGGTAAAAAGAAAAAAAAAAAATGATTGCATAAAGTAAAACTCTGCTAAGATGTAGGTTCCGAGGCGATATGATATCGGCTCAGCAGCCAATAAGCGAGCTCGTAGCAACACCCGCTCTCCAAGATGACACCCCATTGGCCGGATGGACTGAAAGAGCCAATAGCAACACCGTGCTTGGTCTGCCGATCACCTTGACGTCATGCTACCGGCGGGAAGGGTGGGATTTTAACCAATCACAAAGCTCGTACCTCAAGGGCTTGGAATAGACTGGAAAGTGGGTGCGTGCTGTTTTTACCACTTGTGTGATAAGAAATGATTTATTTTTACCCAATAATGATAAGTACGGTACTTATTCTCAAAGAATATGATTAAATATTAAGAATAATATAGTGTAGTTACAACACTTATGCATTTCTATAGTAATTTAAGGTACAGAAAATCACTTTTTGTACCAGATTCGTATTAAGTGCAATGCCCTCTTCATTTGTCGAATTCTTCGCACCATTACATACACGCACACACACGCACACACACACACTGGCTTGTATACTGTTTAAGCTCCATTTGTAATGGTTTCTTGTATATGCGTCAAGTATATATATACAGTAATTGTGTCTAAGGGATGGCGTTGATTCATGTAGTCACACGTACGTACGTACGTACGTACGTACACACGACCGTACTCTCCACGGTCATAATTTGAAACCTCCGAAGTTCCCGCCAAAGCATACGTTGTCTCCAGGAGAGGGAGAGTGGATGGGGCCCTTTCTCCAGGGGGAGGGGGGGGTGCGGCATGGGGGACGCCGGGGTGGGTGGTCTCTCGGGGGGGAAGAGACTGCAGCCTTCGTGCGGGAAATTCTTGTGGGCCAGTTAATATGACGGGCAAATGTCAACCTTATAACTACTTATACATAAAGGCGCGAATTCCCTCATATACTGCAGACGTAACAAGCGCTTAGCGGCTTTTTTTTCATGTTAATTTTCAAGATTGTACTGTATTCACGCACCAATGACACCGCGCTTCTCCCGCCCTGCCTCTTTCAGCCTTGTAGCTACGGAAATGCATACCAGGGTTGCCGTACTAGGGAAATTCGTCACCGAAGCGGATAGCTACGTCATAAAGTGGCTATGACGTCAGCTACGGAAAAATTTCCGTCAAGTGACTTTTTCTTTGTAAATACATGGTAAACCCTGTAATTATGAGCTAGAATAAATACAAAGCCTTCAATATACATTGTGTCATTTTCCTTCATGTAATATATAGCTTTAATCACAGCATGGGCATTATTATAACAGTGATAAGAAGTGATAACTGACGGACGCTTACGGAAATTTCCAGTTCAGCACCAACTTTGAACGCTCAACAAGGCTATAAGCTGGTTGGAAGACTTCATTGAGCTCCAAATAAGTTTATTGATATTGGAGAAAGAGGTAAACACGTTTAAGGTAAGTTTTTTGTAGTGTGTTGCTATATGTGTAAGTGTCAATACATATTATGGTTGGTTCCCCTTGAAAGTAGTATGAGAAAATTTTCACTGATCACAGAAAACGACATCCACACTAATAAGGTGGTACTGTGATTATTAGTCCCGTTTCGCAAATTACTCCCTTTGTGATGCTGTTTGAAATACGAGTAAAATATATTGAAACTTACTATCTCACTTATGCAGTTTGAGATACAAAAAAATATTTCCAGATCATGCCACCACGTCCAAGGTTTCAAGACAAATGGTTGTCAAATGACTTGTTCAAAGATTGGCTGGCCAGAGTACCGGTTTCATATAGTAAAGCGTATTGCACAGTATGCCACAGAGCACTCAGTGCAGAGATATCCTCGCTAAAGCGTCATCGCATCTGCAAGCAGCACATGCTAAAGCGTCATCGCATCTGCAAGCAGCATGTGGCTAATAATGAGCGCCTCAAGGCTAAAGCCCAACTTCTTCCAATCGTGCCTTCTGCACGTGAGCAACCTGGCACGAGCAAGCGGCCTGGCACGAGCAACCAGCAGGAAGGTGCCTCACCACCCTCTGGGGATGTGTTGAGTGGTGTGGCCTATGCAACTATACTGTTCACGGTGTTTCTAGCAGAGCATAATCTACCATTCAGCTATGATTGTTTTTTTTTTTTTTTTTTTTTTTTGCCTTGTGCTTTATCATGGATCACACACAGACACACACACACACACACAAGAGGAAATATATCGATCGGTGCAGTGCACTTCCAGGAAAAGTGTCAAGAAATTCGTAAAAGATTTGACATGAATAATAGGCTATGGAGACTGGCATCTTACTTACACCCTAAACGGGTCATTGAACCGACCACACGCACTGAGGTGCCTTCCTTACGTGATTTGTTTCATGAAGTACCTCGTCTTGATCACTATGACAGACAGGCTTTGGATGATCAGTGGAGACGGATACAGTGGCACGACTTTCCCGAGGAAATTAAAAACACCAGATGTAACATTAATGATTTTTACAAATATGTCATGGATATTGTTGACGACAGTGGTGATGCTCTGTTTGCTGTTTTTGGCAAATTTGCCTTAGAATTATTGTCACTGCCATTGTCAAATGCTGGTGCCGAGCGGCTATTTTCCAAGGTCAATTTAACTAAGAGAAAGCCAAGAAATCGACGACTTCAGGTAGAAACTGTAAAATCATTAATAGCTCTGAGTGAATGTGCTTCCAAGCAAGGTGGCTGCAATGTTTTTGAACCTAGTAGGGAAATGATTTTGTGTCTGAAAGAATAATGTTACTGGTGATGTAATATATTTGTTTTTGTTTAATTATGTTGTATAATTACAACTATTAAAAATGCAGTTTGTTAATTTCACTAGTTGTTTTATGTTGCCTTCATTACTATTTTTGACAATGTATATGATGAAACACTTGTTTTGATAAGGACGTTTTTGAGATACATCAGTTTTCTTTCAATCTCAAGCTTTCACCTTCCCACAGAGTGTATCACAACAGCAATTAGTTAAAAAGAGTAGGAGTGGCAACACATGCTCTCTCTCTCTCCAATTTGCAATTTAAGAGAGCAAAAGTCTGATTCAGCACGAATTTTGATCAAACGCTTAATAACGTCACCTGATATCGAATTGCAACGCAACCACATGTACACCCGCTTGATGGTCCTGCTCATAGCTGAACTAATGGTGGGAACGGGACCTGAAACTTCATCAACGGTAAACCTATATTTTACTCTCTACTTTACAATAGTGTCTGATTAGGTGTTGGAGTTGCTGCCCTTTTCTTCAACAATCTTGCCGAAAATTGCGGAATAGAAAACGTCGGAAATTTGACGTCACCAGTAGCTACGGATTTACGGCAACACTGATGTCATTGCATACACGCATTGTGTGTGCATATACATATACATGACTGATTCACGAAGGTGAATGTATACAGATATAGGAACAAAGTTACAGCCATGAGGAAAAGAGTAGAGCTGTGAGTGCGCACGCGAGAGAGAGAGAGAGAGAGAGAGGGGCGTCGGCCTCTCGCTGCCCATAAACCCGCCCCTCCCCCCTCCCCTGCCCCTTACCCGAAAGGCACCCGTGCTCCCGTCGGGACCAATGAGGGAAGGACCCCGCGGGTGAGCCCCCGGCTGACCCTCCCACCCAACGGTGTGTCGAGGTAACATGGGCGGTCAACCTATTATATCATATACCGAAGACTAAATATTGCGGAAGCCGTAAAAATGTGGACAAAACCCATCCCTAACCCATCAGAGAATTCTCGTCCTTATGTTCAAGCGTTTAATGCCGAAAGTTGCCCAGTGATAGGGTGCCTGGCAGGGGTCCCTCTATACCCCCACCTCAATCCAGCCCCACCCCCTCTCTCTCGCTACCACAGTAACTTGTTTCTCGGCCTTAGCAAACGGCTCATTTCTGGGCGGGCTCTGAAATTTACAACCAATCTGCCAATGGATCAGGGACTTATAACAAATAAAAACATATATAATATTCAACTTTACGGTAAGGGGACGTAAGGAGGAAACCCTCTGATACAGACGCTGCGCCTGGTTCCATGTTGTCACAGCCCAAAGGGATTGCACGTGGGTGGACAATGATACGGATATCACAACTGCGTTCGTGTACAAGGCTTCAACCCCGACTTCAACTCAATTGAAGAAGTGATCCTTGCACTGGTTGCAAGTGCAAGTAATATTATATAGGTAATGAAGTACCTTTCACTGAATTGAAGAAAGAATGACTACACTAAATCAATTATTGCCTTTTGTCACGGTTCTTGAACTGTAGTGGAAGGCGAAGTGAAAGCCATTAATGAAGCACTGGGAGAATAAAAACAGGACGGTCTGTTGCCGCGTGGTTTGAATTTCGTAATGCCTGCCTACGCTTCTCTCCCCCCCCAACACCTACCCACAAGCCCCACCCCCCCAACACACGTTTCGATTACTTACTTAGCTTACGGAAAAAAACTCTCTCTCTCTCTCTCTCTCTCTCTCTCCCCCTGCATATATCCTTTAATGAAACTTAATATATGGGCAAAAGAAGGCACTATGCTTATCCTATCCAAATGGGAAAAAATTCCCCCAAGCTATCATGTATGTGTGTGCGTAGTTCATCTTTTTATTATGAGAGAGAGAGAGAGAGAGAGAGAGAGAGAGAGAGAGAGAGAGAGAGAGAGAGAGAGAGTCCCGCACACTGTCCAAAGGGCGGGGCGGGGGGAGGGGAATGCCACGCACACCACAACAGTGTTCGTGCGCGAGGAAGGATTTGATCTTGGCTTCAATTTATCACAAGTATTTATTATTACAGGAAAATGAGCGCAGGTGTAAGTGACAGAAAAGGAAATAACTTACACTTAAACTTAAGTACGGATGACTACCCTTAATTAACTGTTGTCTTTTGTCACGAGAAAGAGCCTGTTAAGCATTGGGAGCAGGAACTCCGAAGGCTTTGAGAGGAGGCTCTGGGTGGGCGGATGTTTGAAATTTGAATCGCCCTGGCCCGCCTACGCTTCCTCCCCCGCCCCGCTCCAACACCACCCATCAAACACCCCATCCCCACGTATAAGCCAGACAAACAAAATGGCCCCGAATGATTCCCACATAACGCTTTCAGTAAAAATGATGGCAAAAGCATGCTTATGCTCGGGTCTAAAACGAATTAGGAATAGCAAAGCTATAATTAAGCTAATTAAACTTACTGAGAGAGAGAGAGAGAGAGAGAGAGAGAGAGAGAGAGAGAGAGAGAGAGAGAGAGAGAGAGAGAGAGAGAAAGTGGCTGCCTTCAGCCATAACGGCTAATAAATCTAAACGGAAGACGGTCACTATCGCCCTTAAACACCCTGCGGTAAAGGCGGAAACTGTCTGTTATACTCTCTCTCTCTCTCTCTCTCTCTCTCTCTCTCTCTCTCTCTCTCTCTCTCTCTCTCTCGTATTATGATTACAGCGTTGTTTTCTGAAACCAGAAACTTGATAACTCTTTGGAAAACGTACAACTCCAAAGAATTTGAAATGTGCGAGAATGTGAAATTCTCGGGAATTTCAAAGTCGAGAATTTGATATTGCTGGGAATTGCATAAACGCCAGAATTCCATTATCGGGAACTGAAAATAGTCTAGAATTTCAAAACCTTGGGGAATGTCAATGTGTGTGGGATTTAAAATTCCCGATATTATGAAATTCTCTAGAGTTTGAAAATCTCGAGAATTTTAAACTACTGAGAATTTGAAATTCTCTGGAATTTCAAAATCTCCAGTTTGAAATTGCTGAGAACTCATAGGAATCCGAAATAGTGGGGGATTTGAAAACTCGAAGAAGCTGAAACTGCCGGGAGTTTGAAATTTCCGAAAATGTGAAATTTCGAGAGTTTGGAATTTCGAGAGTTCGAAATTGTCGAGAATTTCAAATAGCCGAGAAATGGCAATTCCCAAGAATTTGAAATTCTCGAGAATTCGACATTGACGAGAATTTCAAATTCCCGAGAGTTGGACATGCACGAGAATTTCAAATTCCCGAGAAATTGAAATTCCCAAGGTTTAAAAATTCTCGAGAACAAATTTTTTGCTGGTATTGACTGATTTGGAAGAGTTTTCGTCTGATTTTGACGGATTTTGGATAAATTGTGGCCGATTTTGAAGAAGTCAGAGAAATTTCGGCGGTTTTTGGAGAAATTTTGGTTGCTTTCTTAAATAATTTGGCTGATTCTGACCGAATGTGGAAGAATTCTGACTGGTTTTGGAGAAATTTTTGGCAAAGTTTTAAATGGTTTGGAAGGTTTTCTCGGCTGATTTTGACGGGTTTTGGAGAAACTGTGGCCAATGTTGACGGAAATCGGAGAAATTTCGGCCGGTATTTGAGAAATTAAGGCTGATTTCTTAGATAGTTTGGTAGATTGTGGCCGAATGTGGAAGAATCTGTGGCGGTTTTGAAGGCATTTTTGCTTGTTTTGAGAGAATTTCATTGGATTTTTCAGAAAATTTGGGTGTTTCTGAGGGGTTTTAGAGAGAACGTGGGCGAGTTTGAAGAGATTTTGGCTGATTTTGGAGACATTTTGGGCGTAGTTTTGAAATTTCACAAAAATCACCCAAAATCTCCACAAAATCGCAAACATTTTCTCTAAAACCCTTCAAAATCACACAGATTTTCTCAAATTTCCCATCAAATTCTCCAAAAACAAGCAACAATTCATTCCAAACCCACCCAAATTCTTCCACATCCGGTCACAATCAGCCAAATTCTCGTAAAAATCAACCTCAGTTTCTGACGGGCCACACGGAATTTAGCCGTATTTCCGTCAAAATAGCTCACGCTTTCTCAAAAAACAGTTCAAATTAGCAGAAAACTCTTCCAAATCAATGAAAACTGCCCCAAAATTTTCTCACAAATCACCCGAAATCTCTTCAAACTCGCCCACATTTTCTCTAAAACCCTTCAAAATCACACAGATTTTCTCAAATTTCCCATGAAATTCTCCAAAAACAAGCAACAATTCATTCATAAACCCACCAAAATTCTTCCACATTCGGTCACAATCGGTAAAATTCTCGTAAAATTCAACCTCAGTTTCTCAAGTGCCGCCCGAAATTTAGCCGCATTTCCTTCAAATCAGCCCACATTTTCTCAAAAAACAGTTCAAATTAGCCGAAAACTCTTCCAAATCAATGAAAACTGCCCCCAAATTTACTCAAAAATCACCCGTAATCTCTTCAAACTCGGACATTTTGTCTCAAAAAACCGTTAAAATCAACCCACAAGACGTCCAAATCATTCAAAACTGCGCCCGAAATTGCTCAAAAATCAGCCAAAATCTCTTCAAAATCGCCCACATTTTCCCTAAAACCCCTCAAAATCACACAGGTTTTCTCAAATTTCGCATCAAATTCTACAAAAACAAGTAACAATTCATTCAAAACCCACCCAAATTCTTCCACATTCGGTCACAATCAGCCAAATTCTCGTAAAATTCAACCTCAGTTTCTGACGGGCCTCACGGAATTTAGCCGTATTTCCGTCAAAATAGCCCACACTTTCTCAAAAAACACTTCAAATTAGCAGAAAAATCTTCCAAATCAGTGGAAACTACCCCCAAATTTTCTCACAAATCACCGGAAATCTCTTCAAACTCGGCCATTTTGTCTCAAAAAACCGTTAAAATCAACCCACAAGACGTCCAAATCATTCAAAACTGCACCCGAATTTTCTCAAAAATCACCCAAAATCTCTTCAAACTAGCCCACATTTTCTCTAAAACCCTTCAAAATCACACAGATTTTCTCAAATTTCGCATCAAAATCTCCAAAAACAAGCAACAATTCATTCAAAACCCACCCAAATTCTTCTACATTCGGTCACAATCAGCCAAATTCTCGTAAAATTCAACCTCAGTTTCTCAAGTGCCGCCCGAAATTTAGTCGTATTTCCTTCAAATCAGCCCACATTTTCTCAAAAAACAGTTCAAATTAGCAGAAAACTCTTCCAAATCAATTAAAACTGCCCCCAAATTTACTCAAAAATCACCCGAAATCTCTTCAAACTCGGCTATTTGGTCTCAAAAAACCGTTAAAATCAGCCCACAAGACGTCCAAATCATTCAAAACTGCTCCCGAAATTGCTCAAAAATAACCTAAAACCTCTTCAAAACCGACCACATTTTGTCTAAAACCCTTCAAAAACACACAGATTTTCTCAAATTTCGCATCAAATTCTCAAATTTCGCATCAAATTCCCAAAAAACAAGCAACAATTCATTCAAAACCCACCCAAATTCTTCCCCATTCGGTGACAATCAGCCAAATTCTCGTAAAAAGCAACCTCAGTTTCTGACGGGCCACACGGAATTTAGCCGTATTTCCCTCAAAATAGCCCACACTTTCTCAAAAAACAGTTCAAATTAGTCGAAAACTCTTCCAAATCATTCAAAACTGCCCCAAAATTTACTCAAAAATCACCCGAAATCTCTTCAAACTCGGCCACTTTGTCTCAAAAAACCGTTAAAATCAGCCCACAAGACGTCCAGGTCATTCAAAACTGAGCCCGAAATTGCTCAAAAATCAGCCAAAATCTCTTAAAACTCGCCCACAATTTGCCTAAAACCCTTCAAAATCACATACATTTTCTTAAATTTCGCATCAAATTCTACAAAAACAAGCAACAATTCATTCAAAACCCACCAAAATTCTTCTGCATTCTGTCACAATCGGCCAAATTTTCGAAAAAATCAACCTCAGTTTTTCAAATGCCGACCTAAATTTAGCCGCATTTCCCTCAAAGTCGCCCACACTTTCTCAAAAAACAGTTCAAATCACCCGCTAACTCTCCCAAATCATTCAAAACTGCCCAAAAATTTACTCAAAAATCACCCGAAATCTCTTCAAACGCGGCCATTTTGTCTCAAAAAACCGTTAAAATCAGCCCACAAGAGTCCAAATCATTCAAAACTGCGCCTGAAATTTCTCAAAAATCAGCCAAAATCGCTTCAAACTCGCCCACATTTTCTCTAAAACCCTTCAAAATCACACAGATTTTCTCAATTTTCGCATGAAATTCTCCAAAAACAAGCACAAATTCGTTCCAAACTCACCCAAATTCTTCTACTTTCGGTCACAATCTGTCAAATTCTCGAAAAAATCAAGCTCAGTTTTTCAAATGCCGCCCGAAATTGAGCCGAATTTCCCTCAAAATTGCCCACACTTTCTCAAAAAACAGTTCAAATCAGCCGAAAACCCTTCCAAATCATTCAAAACTGCCCCCAAATTTTCGCAAAAATCACCCGAAATCCTTTCAAACTCGGCCATTTTGTCTCAAAAACCGTTAAAATCAGCCCACAAGACGTCCAAATTATTCAAAACTGCGCGCGAAATTTCTCAAAAATCAGCCAAAAGCTATTCAAAACCGCCCACATTTTGTCTAAAACCCTTCGAAATCACACAGATTTTCTCAAATTTCGTATGAAATTCTGCAAAAACAATCACAAATTCGTTCGAAACTCCCCCAAATTCTTTTACTTTCGGTCACAATCGGCCAAATTCTCGAAAAAATCAAGCTCAGTTTTTGAAATGCCGGCCGAAATAGAGCCGAATTTCCCTCAAAATTGCCCACACTTTCTCAAAAAACAGTTCAAATCAGTCGAAAACTCTTCCAAATCATTCAAAACTGCCCACAAACATTCGCAAAAATCACCCGAAATCTCTTCAAACTCGGCCATTTTCTCAAAAAACCGTTAAAATCAGCCCACAAGACGTCCAGATCATTCAAAACTGCGCCCGAAATTGCTAAAAAATCAGCCAAAATCTCTTCAAAATCGCCCACATTTTGTCTAAAACCCTTCAAAATCACATAGATTTTCTCAAATTTCGCATCAAATTCTACAAAAACAAGGAACAATTCATTCCAAACCCACCCAAATTCTTCTACATTCGGTGACAATCAGCCAAATTCTCGTAAAAATCAACCTCAGTTTCTGACTGGCCATTCGGAATTTAGCCGTATTTCCCTCAAAATAGCCCACACTTTCTCAAAAAACAGTTCAAATCAGCCGAAAGCTCTCCCAAATCATTCAAAACTGCCCCAAAACTTTGGCGAAAATCACCCGAAATCTTTTCAAACTCGGCCATTTTGTCTCAAAAAACCGTTAAAATCAGCCCACAAGACGTCCAGATCATTCAAAACTGCGCCTGAAATGTCTCAAAAATCAGCCAAAATCTCTTTAAACTCGCCCATATTTTCTCTAAAACCCTTCAAAATCACATAGATTTTCTCAAATTTCGCATGAAATTCTGCAAAAACAAGCAACAATTCACTCCAAACCCACCCAAATTCTTCCATATTCGGTGACAATCAGCTAAATTCTCGTAAAAATCAACCTCAGTTTCTGACGGGCCACTCGGAATTTAGCCGTATTTCCCTCAAAATAGCCCACACTTTCTCAAAAAACAGTTCAAATTAGCCGAAAACTATTCCAAATCATTCAAAACTGCCCTCAAATTTACTAAAAAATCACCCGAAATCTTTTCAAACTCGGCCATTTTGTCTCAAAAAACCGTTAAAATCAGCCCACAAGACGTCCAGATCATTCAAAACTGCGCCTGAAATTTCTAAAAAATCAGCCAAAATCTCTTCAAACTCGCCCACAATTTCTGTAAAACCCTTCAAAATCACACAGATTTTCTCAAATTTCGCATCAAATTCTACAAAAACAAGCTCAAATTCATTCCAAACCCACCCAAATTCTCCTGAATTCGGTCACAATCGGGTAAATTCTCGAAAAAATCAACCTCAGTTTCAAATTCCAGCCGAAATTTAGCCGCATTTCCGTCAAAGTCGCCCACACTTTCTCAAAAAACAGTTCAAATCAGCCGAAAACTCTTCCAAATCATTCAAAACTGCCCCCCAAATATTCGCAAACATCACCCGAAATCTCTTCAAACTCGGCCATTTTGTCTCAAAAAACCGTTAAAATCAGCCCACAAGACGTCCAAATCCTTCAAAACTGCGCCAGAAATTTCTCAAAAATCAGCCAAAATCTCTTCAAAACCGCCCACATTTTGTCTAAAACCCTTCGAAATCACACAGATTTTCTCAAATTTCGTATGAAATTCTGCAAAAACAAGCACAAATTCTTTCGAAACTCACCCAAATTCTTCTACTTTCGGTCACAATCGGCCAAAATCTCGAAAGAATCAAGCCCAGTTTTTGAAATGCCGGCCGAAATTGAGCCGAATTTCCCTGAAAATGGCCCACACTTTCTCAAAAAACAGTTCAAATCAGCCGAAAACTCTTGCAAATCATTCAAAACTACCCCAAGACTTTCGCAAAAATCACCCGAAAACTCTTCAAACTCGGCCATTTTGTGTCAAAAAACCGTTAAAGTCAGCCCACAAGAGTCCAAATCATTCAAAACTCCGCGCGAAATTTCTCAAAAATCAGCCAAAATCTCTTGAAACTCGCCCACATTTTGTCTAAAACCCTTCGAAATCACATAGATTTTCTTAAATTTCGCATGAAATTCTGCAAAAACAAGCACAAATTCTTTCGAAACTCACCCAAATTCTTCTACTTTCGGTCACAATCGGCTAAATTCCCGAAAAAATCAAGCTCAGTTTTTGAAATGTCGGCCGAAATTGAGCCGAATTTCCCTCAAAATGGCCCACACTTTCTCAAAAAACAGTTGAAATCAGCCGACAACTCTTCCAAAACATTCAAAATTGCCCCAAAACATTCGCAAAAACCACCCGAAATCTCTTCTAACTCGGCCATTTTGTGTCAAAAACCGTTAAAATCAGCCAACAAAACGTCCAAATCATTGAAAACTGCGCGCGAATTTTCTCAAAAATCAGCCAAAATCTCTTTTAACTCGCCCACATTTTGTCTAAAACCCTTCGAAATCACACAGGTTTTCTCAAATTTGGCATGAAATTCTCCAAAAACAAGCACAAATTCGTTCCAAACTCACCCAAATTCGTTCCAAACTCACCCAAATTCTTCTACTTTCGGTCACAACCGGCCAAATTCCCGAAAACATCAACCTCAGTTTTTCAAATGCCGGCCGAAATTGAGCCGAATTTCCCTCAAAATGGCCCACACTTTCTCAAAAAACAGTTCAAATCAGCCGAAAACCCTTCCAAATCATTCAAAACTGCCCCTAAATTTTTCGCAAAAATCACCCGAAATTTCTTCCAACTCGGCCATTTTGTCTCAAAAACCGTTAATATCAGCCCACAAGACGTCCAAATTATTCAAAACTGCGCCCGAAATTTCTCAAAAATCAGCCAAAATCTCTTCAAAACCGCCCACATTTTGTCTAAAACCCTTCGAAATCACACAGATTTTATCAAATTTGACATGAAATTCTCCAAGAACAAGCACAAATTCATTCGAAACCCACCCAAATTCTTCTACTTTCGGTCACAATCGGCCAAAATCTAGAAAAAATCAAGCTCAGTTTTTGAAATGCCTGCCGAAATTGAGCAGAATTTCCTTTAAAATTGCCCACACTTTCTCAAAAAACAGTTCAAATCAGCCGAAATCTCTTCCAAATCATTCAAAACTGCCCCCAAATTTTCGCAAAAATCACCCGAAATCTCTTCAAACTCGGCCATTTTGTCTCAAAAACCGTTAAAATCAGCCAACAAGACTTCCAAATCATTCAAAACTGCGCGCGAAATTTCTCAAAAATCAGCCAAAATCTCTTCAAACTCGCCCACATTTTTTCTGAAACCCTTCGAAATCACACAGATTTTTTCAAATTTCGTATGAAATTCTGCAAAAACAAGCACAAATTCGTTCGAAACTCACCCAAATTCTTCTAATTTCGGTCACAACCGGCCAAATTCCCGAAAAAATCAAGCTCAGTTTTTGAAATGCAGGCCGAAATTGAGCCGAATTTCCCTCAAAATTGCCGACACTTTCTCAAAAAACAGTTCAAATCAGCCGAAAACTCTTCCAAAACATTCAAAATTGCGCCAAAACATTCGCAAAAATCACCCGAAATCTCTTCCAACTCGGCCATTTTGTCTCAAAAACAGTTAAAATCAGCCCACAAGACGTCCAAATTATTCAAAACTGCGCGCGAAATTTCTCAAAAATCAGCCAAAATCTCTTCAAAACCGCCCACATTTTGTCTAAAACCCTTCAAAATCACACAGATTTTCTCAAATTTGACATGAAATTCTCCAAGAACAAGCACAAATTCATTCGAAACCCACCAAAATTCTTCTACTTTCGGTCACAATCGGCCAAAATCTCGAAAAAATCAAGCTCAGTTTTTGAAATGCCTGCCGAAATTGAGCAGAATTTCCCTCAAAATTGCCCACACTTTCTCAAAAAACAGTTCAAATCAGCCGAAATCTCTTCCAAATCATTCAAAACTGCCCCCAAATTTTCGCAAAAATCACCAGAAATCTCTTCCAACTCGGCCATTTTGTCTCAAAAACCGTTAAAATCAGCCCACAAGACTTCCAAATCATTCAAAACTGCGCGCGAAATTTCTCAAAAATCAGCCAAAATCTCTTGAAACTCGCTCACATTTTGTCTAAAACCCTTCGAAATCACACAGATTTTCTCAAATTTCGTATGAAATTCTGCAAAACCAAGCACAAATTCTTTCGAAACTCACCCAAATTCTTCTACTTTCGGTCACAATGGGCTAAATTTTCGAAAAAATCAGGCTCAGTTTTTGAAATGCCGGCCGAAATTGAGCCGAATTTCCCTCAAAATTGCCCACACTTTCTCAAAAAACAGTTCAAATCCGCCGAAAACTCTTCCAAAACATTCAAAACTACCCCAAAATATTCGCAAAAATCACCCGAAATCTCTTCCAACTCCGCCATTTTGTCTCAGAAACCGTTAAAATCAGCCCACAAGACGTCCAAATTATTCGAAACTGCGAGCGAAATTTCTCAAAAATCAGCCAAAATCTCTTCAAAACCGCCCACATTTTGTCTAAAACCCTTCGAAATCACACAGATTTTCTCAAATTTCGCATGAAATTCTGCAAAATCAAGCACAAATTCGTTCGAAACTCACCCAAATTCTTCTACTTTCGGTCACAATGGGCCAAATTCTCGAAAAAATCAAGCTCAGTTTTTGAAATGCCGGCCGAAATTGAGCCGAATTTCCCTCAAAATGGCCCACACTTTCTCAAAAAACAGTTCAAATCAGCCGAAAACTCTTCCAAATCATTCAAAACTACCCGAAAACTTTCGCAAAAATCACCCGAAACTCTTCCAACTCGGCCATTTTGTCTCAAAAAACCGTTAAAATCAGCCCACAAGAGTCCAAATCATTCAAAACTGCGCCCGAAATTTCTCAAAAATCAGCCAAAATCTCTTCAAAACCGGCCACATTTTGTCTAAAACCCTTCGAAATCACACAGATTTTATCAAATTTGACATGAAATTCTCCAAGAACAAGCACAAATTCATTCGAAACCCACCCAAATTCTTCTACTTTCGGTCACAATCGGACAAAATCTAGAAAAAATCAAGCTCAGTTTTTGAAATGCCTGCCGAAATTGAGCAGAATTTCCTTCAAAATTGCCCACACTTTCTCAAAAAACAGTTCAAATCAGTCGAAATCTCTTCCAAATCATTCAAAACTGCCCCCAAATTTTCGCAAAAATCACCCGAAATCTCTTCCAACTCGGCCATTTTGTCTCAAAAACCGTTAAAATCAGCCCACAAGACGTCCAAATTATTCGAAACTGCGCGCGAAATTTCTCAAAAATCAGCCAAAATCTCTTCAAAACCGCCCACATTTTGTCTAAAACCCTTCGAAATCACACAGATTTTCTCAAATTTGGCATGAAATTCTGCAAAATCAAGCACAAATCCGTTCGAAACTCACCCAAATTCTCCTACTTTCGGTCACAATGGGCCAAATTTCCGAAAAAATCAAGCTCAGTTTTTGAAATGCCGGCCGAAATTGAGCCGAATTTCCCTCAAAATGGCGAAACTTTCTCAAAAAACAGGTCAAATCAGCCGAAAACTCTTCCAAAACATTCAAAACTGCGCCAAAACATTCGCAAAAATCACCCGAAATCTCTTCCAACTCGGCCATTTTGTCTCAAAAACCGTTAAAATCAGCCCACAAGACGTCCAAATTATTCGAAACTGCGCGCGAAATTCCTAAAAAATCAGCCAAAATCTCTTCAAAACCGCCCACATTTTGTCTAAAACCCTTCGAAATCACACAGATTTTCTGCAATTTGGCATGAAATTCTGCAAAATCAAGCACAAATTCGTTCGAAACTCACCCAAATTCTTCTACTTTCGGTCATAATCGGCCAAATTTTCGAAAAAATCAAGCTCAGTTTTTGAAATGCCGGCCGAAATTGAGCCGAATTTCCCTCAAAATGGCGAAACTTTCTCAAAAAACAGTTCAAATTAGCCGAAAACTCTTCCAAATCATTCAAAACTACCCCAAAACTTTCGCAAAAATCACCCGAAACTCTTCCAACTCGGCCATTTTGTGTCAAAAACCGTTAAAATCAGCCCACAAGACGTCCAAATTATTCAAAACTGCGCGCGAAATTTCTGAAAAATCAGCCAAAATCTCTTGAAACTCGCTAACATTTTGTCTAAAACCCTTCGAAATCACACAGATTTTCTCAAATTTCGCATGAAATTCTGCAAAATCAAGCACAAATTCGTTCGAAACTCATCCAAATTCTTCTACTTTCGGTCACAATGGGCCAAATTTTCAAAAAAATCAGGCTCAGTTTTTGAAATGCCGGCCGAAATTGAGCCGAATTTCCCTCAAAATGGCCGACACTTTCTCAAAAAACAGTTCAAATCAGCCGAAAACTCTTCCAAAACATTCAAAACTACCTCAAAACATTCGCAAAAATCACCCGAAATCTCTTCCAACTCGGCCATTTTGTCTCAAAAACCGTTAAAATCAGCCCACAAGACGTCCAAATTATTCGAAACTGCGAGCGAAATTTCTCAAAAATCAGCCAAAATCTCTTCAAAACCGCCCACATTTTGTCTAAAACCCTTCGAAAACACACAGATTTTCTGCAATTTGGCATGAAATTCTGCAAAATCAAGCACAAATTCGTTCGAAACTCACCCAAATTCTTCTACTTTCAGTCAGAATGGGACAAATTCTCGAAAAAATCAAGCTCAGTTTTTGAAATGCCGGCCGAAATTGAGCCGAATTTCCCTCAAAATTGCCCACACTTTCTCAAAAAACAGTTCAAATCAGCCGAAAACTCTTCCAAAACATTCAAAACTACCCCAAAACATTCGCAAAAATCACCCGAAACTCTTCCAACTCGGCCATTTTGTCTCAAAAAACCGTTAAAATCAGCCCACAAGAGTCCAAATCATTCAAAACTGCGCCCGAAATTTCTGAAAAATCAGCCAAAATCTCTTGAAAACCGCCCACATTTTGTCTAAAACCCTTCGAAATCACACAGATTTTCTCAAATTTCGCATGAAATTCTGCAAAATCAAGCACAAATTCGTTCGAAACTCACCCAAATTCTTCTACTTTCGGTCACAATCGGCCAAATTTTCAAAAAAATCAAGCTCAGTTTTTGAAATGCCGGCCGAAATTGAGCCGAATTTCCCTCAAAATGGCGAAACTTTCTCAAAAAACAGTTCAAATCAGCCGAAAACTCTTACAAAACATTCAAAACTACCTCAAAACATTCGCAAAAATCACCCGAAATCTCTCCCAACTCGGCCATTTTGTCTCAAAAACCGTTAAAATCAGCCCACAAGACGTCCAAATTATTCGAAACTGCGAGCGGAATTTCTCAAAAATCAGCCAAAATCTCTTCAAAACCGGCCACATTTTGTCTAAAACCCTTCGAAATCACACAGATTTTCTCCAATTTGGCATGAAATTCTGCAAAATCAAGCACAAATTCGTTCGAAACTCACCCAAATTCTTCTACTTTCGGTCACAATGGGCCAAATTTTCGAAAAAATCAAGCTCAGTTTTTGAAATGTCGGCCGAAATTGAGCCGAATTTCCCTCAAAATGGCCGACACTTTTTAAAAAAAAGGTTCAAATCAGCCGAAAACTCTTCCAAAAAATTCAAAACTGCCCCAAAACATTCGCAAAAATCACCCGAAATCTCTTCCAACTCGGCCATTTTGTGTCAAAAACCGTTAAAATCAGCCCACAAGACGTCCAAATTATTCAAAACTGCGCCCGAAATTTCTCAAAAATCAGCCAAAATCTCTTGAAACTCGCTCACATTTTGTCTAAAACCCTTCGAAATCACACAGATTTTCTCAAATTTCGTATGAAATTCTGCAAAATCAAGCACAAATTCTTTCGAAACTCACCCAAATTCTTCTACTTTCGGTCACAATGGGCCAAATTTTCGTAAAAATCAAGCTCAGTTTTTGAAATGCCGGCCGAAATTGAGCCGAATTTCCCTCAAAATTGCCCACACTTTCTCAAAAAGCAGTTCAAATCAGCCGAAAACTCTTCCAAAACATTCAAAACTACCCCAAAATATTCGCAAAAATCACCCGAAATCTCTTCCAACTCGGCCATTTTGTCTCAAAAACCGTTAAAATCAGCCCACAAGACGTCCAAATTATTCGAAACTGCGAGCGAAATTTCTCAAAAATCAGCCAAAATCTCTTCAAAACCGCCCACATTTTGTCTAAAACCCTTCGAAATCACACAGATTTTCTCCAATTTGGCATGAAATTCTGCAAAATCAAGCACAAATTCGTTCGAAACTCACCCAAATTCTTCTACTTTCGGTCACAATGGGCCAAATTCTCGAAAAAATCAAGCTCAGTTTTTGAAATGCCGGCCGAAATTGAGCCGAATTTCCCTCAAAATGGCCCACACTTTCTCAAAAAACAGTTCAAATCAGCCAAAAACTCTTACAAATCATTCAAAACTGCCCCCAAAACTTTCGCAAAAATCACCCGAAACTCTTCCAACTCGGCCATTTTGTCTCAAAAAACCGTTAAAATCAGCCCACAAGAGTCCAAATCATTCAAAACTGCGCCCGAAATTTCTGAAAAATCAGCCAAAATCTCTTGAAAACCGCCCACATTTTGTCTAAAACCCTTCGAAATCACACAGATTTTCTCCAATTTAGCATGAAATTCTGCAAAATCAAGCACAAATTCGTTCGAAACTCACCCAAATTCTTCTACTTTCGGTCATAATCGGCCAAATTTTCGAAAAAATCAAGCTCAGTTTTTGAAATGTCGGCCGAAATTGAGCCGAATTTCCCTCAAAATTGCCCACACTTTCTCAAAAATCAGTTCAAATCAGCCAAAAACTCTTCCAAATCATTCAAAACTGCCCCCAAAACTTTCGCAAAAATCACCCGAAACTCTTCCAACTCGGCCATTTTGTCTCAAAAAACCGTTAAAATCAGCCCACAAGAGTCCAAATCATTCAAAACTGCGCCCGAAATTTCTGAAAAATCAGCCAAAATCTCTTGAAAACCGCCCACATTTTGTCTAAAACCCTTCGAAATCACACAGATTTCCTCCAATTTCGCATGAAATTCTGCAAAATCAAGCACAAATTCTTTCGAAACTCACCCAAATTCTTCTACTTTCGGTCACAATGGGCCAAATTTTCGAAAAAATCAAGCTCAGTTTTTGAAATGCCTGCCGAAATTGAGCCGAATTTCCCTCAAAATTGCCCACACTTTCTCAAAAAACAGTTCAAATCAGCCGAAAACTCTTCCAAAACATTCAAAACTGCCCCAAAACATTCGCAAAAATCACCCGAAATCTCTTCCAACTCGGCCATTTTGTGTCAAAAACCGTTAAAATCAGCCCTCAAGACGTCCAAATTATTCGAAAATGCCCGCAAAATTTCTCAAAAATCAGCCAAAATCTCTTGAAAACCGCCCACATTTTGTCTAAAACCCTTCGAAATCACACAGATTTTCTCCAATTTCTCATGAAATTCTGCCAAAACAAGCACAAATTCGTTCGAAACTCACCCAAATTCTTCTACTTTCGGTCACAATGGGCCAAATTTTCGAAAAAATCAAGCTCAGTTTTTGAAATGTCGGCCGAAATTGAGCCGAATTTCCCTCAAAATGGCGAAACTTTCTCAAAAAACAGTTCAAATTAGCCGAAAACTCTTCCAAATCATTCAAAACTACCCCAAAACATTCGCAAAAATCACCCGAAATCTCTTCCAACTCGGCCATTTTGTGTCAAAAACCGTTAAAATCAGCCCACAAGACGTCCAAATTATTCGAAACTGCGCGCGAAATTTCTCAAAAATCAGCCAAAATCTCTTGAAAACCGCCCACATTTTGTCTAAAACCCTTCGAAATCACACAGATTTTCTCCAATTTGGCATGAAATTCTGCAAAATCAAGCACAAATTCGTTCGAAACTCATCCAAATTCTTCCACTTTCGGTCACAATCGGCCAAATTTTCGAAAAAATCAAGCTCAGTTTTTGAAATGTCGGCCGAAATTGAGCCGAATTTCCCTGAAAATGGCCGACACTTTCTCAAAAAACAGTTCAAATTAGCCGAAAACTCTTCCAAATCATCCAAAACTACCCCAAAACATTCGCAAAAATCACCCGAAATCTCTTCCAACTCGGCCATTTTGTGTCAAAAACCGTTAAAATCAGCCCACAAGACGTCCAAATTATTCGAAACTGCGCGCGAAATTTCTCAAAAATCAACCAAAAACTCTTCAAAACCGCCCACATTTTGTCTAAAACCCTTCGAAATCACACAGATTTTCTCAAATTTGGCATGAAATTCTGCAAAATCAAGCACAAATTCGTTCGAAACTCATCCAAATTCTTCTACTTTCGGTCACAATCGGCCAAATTTTCGAGAAAATCAAGCTCAGTTTTTGAAATGCCGGCCGAAATTGAGCCGAATTTCCCTCAAAATGGCCGACACTTTCTCAAAAAACAGTTCAAATCAGCCGAAAACTCTTCCAAAACATTCAAAACTGCGCCAAAACATTCGCAAAAATCACCCGAAATCTCTTCCAATTCGGCCATTTTGTGTCAAAAACCGTTAAAATCAACCCACAAGACGTCCAAATTATTCGAAACTGCGCGCGAAATTTCTCAAAAATCAGCCAAAATCTCTTCAAAACCGCCCACATTTTGTCTAAAACCCTTCGAAATCACACAGATTTTCTCAAATTTCGCATGAAATTCTGCCAAAACAAGCACAAATTCGTCCGAAACTCACCCAAATTCTTCTACTTTCGGTCACAATGGGCCAAATTTTCGAAAAAATCAAGCTCAGTTTTTGAAATGTCGGCCGAAATTGAGCCGAATTTCCCTGAAAATGGCCGACACTTTCTCAAAAAACAGTTCAAATTAGCCGAAAACTCTTCCAAAACATCCAAAACTACCCCAAAACATTCGCAAAAATCACCCGAAATCTCTTCCAACTCGGCCATTTTGTGTCAAAAACCGTTAAAATCAGCCCACAAGACGTCCAAATTATTCGAAACTGCGCGCGAAATTTCTCAAAAATCAGCCAAAATCTCTTGAAAACCGCCCACATTTTGTCTAAAACCCTTCGAAATCACAGATTTTCTCCAATTTCGCATGAAATTTTGCGAAATCAAGCACAAATTCGTCCGAAACTCACCCAAATTCTTCTACTTTCGGTCACAATGGGCCAAATTTTCGAAAAAATCAAGCTCAGTTTTTGAAATGTCGGCCGAAATTGAGCCGAATTTCCCTCAAAATGGCCGACACTTTCTCAAAAAACAGTTCAAATTAGCCGAAAACTCTTCCAAAACATTCAAAACTGCCTCAAAACATCCGGAAAAATCACCCGAAATCTCTTCCAACTCGGCCATTTTGTGTCAAAAACCGTTAAAATCAGCCCACAAGACGTCCAAATTATTCGAAACTGCGCGCGAAATTTCTCAAAAATCAGCCAAAATCTCTTCAAAACCGCCCACATTTTGTCTAAAACCCTTCGAAATCACACAGATTTTCTCCAATTTGGCATGAAATTCTGCAAAATCAAGCACAAATTCGTTCGAAACTCACCCAAATTCTTCTACTTTCGGTCACAATCGGCCAAATTTTCAAAAAAATCAAGCTCAGTTTTTGAAATGCCGGCCGAAATTGAGCCGAATTTCCCTCAAAATGGCGAAACTTTCTCAAAAAACAGTTCAAATCAGCCGAAAACTCTTCCAAAACATTCAAAACTACCTCAAAACATTCGCAAAAATCACCCGAAATCTCTCCCAACTCGGCCATTTTGTCTCAAAAACCGTTAAAATCAGCCCACAAGACGTCCAAATTATTCGAAACTGCGAGCGGAATTTCTCAAAAATCAGCCAAAATCTCTTGAAAACCGCCCACATTTTGTCTAAAACCCTTCGAAATCACACAGATTTTCTCCAATTTGGCATGAAATTCTGCAAAATCAAGCACAAATTCGTTCGAAACTCACCCAAATTCTTCTACTTTCGGTCACAATGGGCCAAATTTTCGAAAAAATCAAGCTCAGTTTTTGAAATGCCGGCCGAAATTGAGCCGAATTTCCCTCAAAATGGAGAAACTTTCTCAAAAAACAGTTCAAATTAGCCGAAAACTCTTCCAAATCACTCAAAACTACCCCAAAACTTTCGCAAAAATCACCCGAAACTCTTCCAACTCGGCCATTTTGTGTCAAAAACCGTTAAAATCAGCCCACAAGACGTCCAAATTATTCAAAACTGCGCGCGAAATTTCTGAAAAATCAGCCAAAATCTCTTGAAACTCGCTCACATTTTGTCTAAAACCCTTCGAAATCACATAGATTTTCTCAAATTTCGTATGAAATTCTGCAAAATCAAGCACAAATTCTTTCGAAACTCACCCAAATTCTTCTACTTTCGGTCACAATCGGCCAAATTTTCGTAAAAATCAAGCTCAGTTTTTGAAATGCCGGCCGAAATTGAGCCGAATTTCCCTCAAAATTGCCCACACTTTCTCAAAAAACAGTTCAAATCAGCCGAAAACTCTTCCAAAACATTCAAAACTACCCCAAAACATTCGCAAAAATCACCCGAAATCTCTTCCAACTCGGCCATTTTGTCTCAAAAACCGTTAAAATCAGCCCACAAGACGTCCAAATTATTCGAAACTGCGAGCGAAATTTCTCAAAAATCAGCCAAAATCTCTTGAAAACCGCCCACATTTTGTCTAAAACCCTTCGAAATCACACAGATTTTCTCAAATTTGGCATGAAATTCTGCCAAAACAAGCACAAATTCGTTCGAAACTCACCCAAATTCTTCTACTTTCGGTCACAATGGGCCAAATTCTCGAAAAAATCAAGCTCAGTTTTTGAAATGCCGGCCGAAATTGGGCCGAATTTCCCTCAAAATGGCCCACACTTTCTCAAAAAACAGTTCAAATCAGCCAAAAACTCTTCCAAATCATTCAAAACTGCCCTCAAAACTTTCGCAAAAATCACCCGAAACTCTTCCAACTCGGCCATTTTGTCTCAAAAAACCGTTAAAATCAGCCCACAAGAGTCCAAATCATTCAAAACTGCGCGCGAAATTTCTGAAAAATCAGCCAAAATCTCTTGAAACCCGCTCACATTTTGTCTAAAACCCTTCGAAATCACATAGATTTTCTCAAATTTCGTATGAAATTCTGCAAAACCAAGCACAAATTCTTTCGAAACTCACCAAAATTCTTCTACTTTCGGTCACAATGGGCCAAATTCTCGAAAAAATCAAGCTCAGTTTTTGAAATGCCGGCCGAAATTGAGCCGAATTTCCCTCAAAATGGCCCACACTTTCTCAAAAAACAGTTCAAACCAGCCAAAAACTCTTACAAATCATTCAAAACTGCCCCCAAAACTTTCGCAAAAATCACCCGAAACTCTTCCAACTCGGCCATTTTGTCTCAAAAAACCGTTAAAATCAGCCCACAAGAGTCCAAATCATTCAAAACTGCGCCCGAAATTTCTGAAAAATCAGCCAAAATCTCTTGAAAACCGCCCACATTTTGTCTAAAACCCTTCGAAATCACACAGATTTTCTCCAATTTCGCATGAAATTCTGCAAAATCAAGCACAAATTCGTTCGAAACTCACCCAAATTCTTCTACTTTCGGTCATAATCGGCCAAATTTTCGAAAAAATCAAGCTCAGTTTTTGAAATGTCGGCCGAAATTGAGCCGAATTTCCCTCAAAATTGCCCACACTTTCTCAAAAAACAGTTCAGATCAGCCGAAAACTCTTCCAAATCATTCAAAACTACCCCAAAACATTCGCAAAAATCACCCGAAACTCTTCCAACTCGGCCAGTTTGTCTCAAAAAACCGTTAAAATCAGCCCACAAGAGTCCAAATCATTCAAAACTGCGCCCGAAATTTCTCAAAAATCAGCCAAAATCTCTTGAAAACCGCCCACATTTTGTCTAAAACCATTCGAAATCACACAGATTTTCTCCAATTTCGCATGAAATTCTGCAAAATCAAGCACAAATTCTTTCGAAACTCACCCAAATTCTTCTACTTTCGGTCACAATCGGCCAAATTTTCGAAAAAATCAAGCTCAGTTTTTGAAATGCCTGCCGAAATTGAGCCGAATTTCCCTCAAAATTGCCCACACTTTCTCAAAAAACAGTTCAAATCAGCCGAAAACTCTTCCAAAACATTCAAAACTGCGCCAAAACATTCGCAAAAATCACCAGAAATCTCTTCCAACTCGGCCATTTTGTGTCAAAAACCGTTAAAATCAGCCCTCAAGACGTCCAAATTATTCGAAACTGCCCGCAAAATTTCTCAAAAATCAGCCAAAATCTCTTGAAAACCGCCCACATTTTGTCTAAAACCCTTCGAAATCACACAGATTTTCTCCAATTTCGCATGAAATTCTGCCAAAACAAGCACAAATTCGTTCGAAACTCACCCAAATTCTTCTACTTTCGGTCACAATGGGCCAAATTTTCGAAAAAATCAAGCTCAGTTTTTGAAATGTCGGCCGAAATTGAGCCGAATTTCCCTCAAAATGGCGAAACTTTCTCAAAAAACAGTTCAAATTAGCCGAAAACTCTTCCAAATCATTCAAAACTGCCCCAAAACATTCGCAAAAATCACCCGAAATCTCTTCCAACTCGGCCATTTTGTGTCAAAAACCGTTAAAATCAGCCCACAAGAAGTCCAAATTATTCGAAACTGCGCGCGAAATTTCTCAAAAATCAGCCAAAATCTCTTGAAAACCGCCCACATTTTGTCTAAAACCCTTCGAAATCACACAGATTTTCTCCAATTTCGCATGAAATTCTGCAAAATCAAGCACAAATTCTTTCGAAACTCACCCAAATTCTTCTACTTTCGGTCACAATCGGCCAAATTTTCGAAAAAATCAAGCTCAGTTTTTGAAATGCCTGCCGAAATTGAGCCGAATTTCCCTCAAAATTGCCCACACTTTCTCAAAAAACAGTTCAAATCAGCCGAAAACTCTTCCAAAACATTCAAAACTGCGCCAAAACATTCGCAAAAATCACCAGAAATCTCTTCCAACTCGGCCATTTTGTGTCAAAAACCGTTAAAATCAGCCCTCAAGACGTCCAAATTATTCGAAACTGCCCGCAAAATTTCTCAAAAATCAGCCAAAATCTCTTGAAAACCGCCCACATTTTGTCTAAAACCCTTCGAAATCACACAGATTTTCTCCAATTTGGCATGAAATTCTGCCAAAACAAGCACAAATTCGTTCGAAACTCACCCAAATTCTTCTACTTTCGGTCACAATGGGCCAAATTTTCGAAAAAATCAAGCTCAGTTTTTGAAATGTCGGCCGAAATTGAGCCGAATTTCCCTCAAAATGGCGAAACTTTCTCAAAAAACAGTTCAAATTAGCCGAAAACTCTTCCCAATCATTCAAAACTGCACCAAAACATTCGCAAAAATCACCCGAAATCTCTTCCAACTCGGCCATTTTGTGTCAAAAACCGTTAAAATCAGCCCACAAGACGTCCAAATTATTCGAAACTGCGCGCGAAATTTCTCAAAAATCAGCCAAAATCTCTTGAAAACCGCCCACATTTTGTCTAAAACCCTTCGAAATCACACAGATTTTCTCCAATTTCGCATGAAATTCTGCAAAATCAAGCACAAATTCGTTCGAAACTCATCCAAATTCTTCCACTTTCGGTCACAATGGGCCAAATTTTCGAAAAAATCAAGCTCAGTTTTTGAAATGTCGGCCGAAATTGAGCCGAATTTCCCTCAAAATTGCCCACACTTTCTCAAAAAACAGTTCAAATCAGCCGAAAACTCTTCCAAAACATTCAAAACTGCCCCAAAACATTCGCAAAAATAACCCGAAATCTCTTCCAACTCGGCCATTTTGTGTCAAAAACCGTTAAAATCAGCCCTCAAGACGTCCAAATTATTCGAAACTGCCCGCAAAATTTCTCAAAAATCAGCCAAAATCTCTTGAAAACCGCCCAAATTTTGTCTAAAACCCTTCGAAATCACACAGATTTTCTCCAATTTGGCATGAAATTCTGCCAAAACAAGCACAAATTCGTTCGAAACTCACCCAAATTCTTCTACTTTCGGTCACAATGGGCCAAATTTTCGAAAAAATCAAGCTCAGTTTTTGAAATGTCGGCCGAAATTGAGCCGAATTTCCCTCAAAATGGCGAAACTTTCTCAAAAAACAGTTCAAATTAGCCGAAAACTCTTCCCAATCATTCAAAACTGCCCCAAAACATTCGCAAAAATCACCCGAAATCTCTTCCAACTCGGCCATTTTGTGTCAAAAACCGTTAAAATCAGCCCACAAGACGTCCAAATTATTCGAAACTGCGCGCGAAATTTCTCAAAAATCAGCCAAAATCTCTTGAAAACCGCCCACATTTTGTCTAAAACCCTTCGAAATCACACAGATTTTCTCCAATTTGGCATGAAATTCTGCAAAATCAAGCACAAATTCGTTCGAAACTCATCCAAATTCTTCCACTTTCGGTCACAATCGGCCAAATTTTCGAAAAAATCAAGCTCAGTTTTTGAAATGTCGGCCGAAATTGAGCCGAATTTCCCTGAAAATGGCCGACACTTTCTCAAAAAACAGTTCAAATTAGCCGAAAACTCTTCCAAATCATTCAAAACTACCCCAAAACATTCGCAAAAATCACCCGAAATCTCTTCCAACTCGGCCATTTTGTGTCAAAAACCGTTAAAATCAGCCCACAAGACGTCCAAATTATTCGAAACTGCGCGCGAAATTTCTCAAAAATCAGCCAAAAACTCTTCAAAACCGCCCACATTTTGTCTAAAACCCTTCGAAATCACAGATTTTCTCCAATTTGGCATGAAATTCTGCAAAATCAAGCACAAATTCGTTCGAAACTCACCCAAATTCTTCTACTTTCGGTCACAATCGGCCAAATTTTCGAGAAAATCAAGCTCAGTTTTTGAAATGCCGGCCGAAATTGAGCCGAATTTCCCTCAAAATGGCCGACACTTTCTCAAAAAACAGTTCAAATCAGCCGAAAACTCTTCCAAAACATTCAAAACTGCGCCAAAACATTCGCAAAAATCACCCGAAATCTCTTCCAACTCGGCCATTTTGTGTCAAAAACCGTTAAAATCAACCCACAAGACGTCCAAATTATTCGAAACTGCGCGCGAAATTTCTCAAAAATCAGCCAAAATCTCTTCAAAACCGCACACATTTTGTCTAAAAACCTTCGAAATCACACAGATTTTCTCCAATTTCGCATGAAATTCTGCCAAAACAAGCACAAATTCGTTCGAAACTCACCCAAATTCTTCTACTTTCGGTCACAATGGGCCAAATTTTCGAAAAAATCAAGCTCAGTTTTTGAAATGTCGGCCGAAATTGAGCCGAATTTCCCTGAAAATGGCCGACACTTTCTCAAAAAACAGTTCAAATTAGCCGGAAACTCTTCCAAAACATCCAAAACTACCCCAAAACATTCGCAAAAATCACCCGAAATCTCTTCCAACTCGGCCATTTTGTGTCAAAAACCGTTAAAATCAGCCCACAAGACGTCCAAATTATTCGAAACTGCGCGCGAAATTTCTCAAAAATCAGCCAAAATCTCTTGAAAACCGCCCACATTTTGTCTAAAACCCTTCGAAATCACACAGATTTTCTCCAATTTGGCATGAAATTCTGGAAAATCAAGCACAAATTCGTTCGAAACTCACCCAAATTCTTCTACTTTCGGTCACAATGGGCCAAATTTTCGAAAAAATCAAGCTCAGTTTTTGAAATGTCGGCCGAAATTGAGCCGAATTTCCCTCAAAATGGCCGACACTTTTTAAAAAAAAGGTTCAAATCAGCCGAAAACTCTTCCAAAAAATTCAAAACTGCCCCAAAACATTCGCAAAAATCACCCGAAATCTCTTCCAACTCGGCCATTTTGTGTCAAAAACCGTTAAAATCAGCCCACAAGACGTCCAAATTATTCAAAACTGCGCGCGAAATTTCTGAAAAATCAGCCAAAATCTCTTGAAACTCGCTCACATTTTGTCTAAAACCCTTCGAAATCACATAGATTTTCTCAAATTTCGTATGAAATTCTGCAAAATCAAGCACAAATTCTTTCGAAACTCACCCAAATTCTTCTACTTTCGGTCACAATGGGCCAAATTTTCGTAAAAATCAAGCTCAGTTTTTGAAATGCCGGCCGAAATTGAGCCGAATTTCCCTCAAAATTGCCCACACTTTCTCAAAAAGCAGTTCAAATCAGCCGAAAACTCTTCCAAAACATTCAAAACTACCCCAAAACATTCGCAAAAATCACCCGAAATCTCTTCCAACTCGGCCATTTTGTCTCAAAAACCGTTAAAATCAGCCCACAAGACGTCCAAATTATTCGAAACTGCGAGCGAAATTTCTCAAAAATCAGCCAAAATCTCTTCAAAACCGCCCACATTTTGTCTAAAACCCTTCGAAATCACACAGATTTTCTCCAATTTGGCATGAAATTCTGCAAAATCAAGCACAAATTCGTTCGAAACTCACCCAAATTCTTCTACTTTCGGTCACAATGGGCCAAATTCTCGAAAAAATCAAGCTCAGTTTTTGAAATGCCGGCCGAAATTGAGCCGAATTTCCCTCAAAATGGCCCACACTTTCTCAAAAAACAGTTCAAATCAGCCAAAAACTCTTACAAATCATTCAAAACTGCCCCCAAAACTTTCGCAAAAATCACCCGAAACTCTTCCAACTCGGCCATTTTGTCTCAAAAAACCGTTAAAATCAGCCCACAAGAGTCCAAATCATTCAAAACTGCGCCCGAAATTTCTGAAAAATCAGCCAAAATCTCTTGAAAACCGCCCACATTTTGTCTAAAACCCTTCGAAATCACACAGATTTTCTCCAATTTAGCATGAAATTCTGCAAAATCAAGCACAAATTCGTTCGAAACTCACCCAAATTCTTCTACTTTCGGTCATAATCGGCCAAATTTTCGAAAAAATCAAGCTCAGTTTTTGAAATGTCGGCCGAAATTGAGCCGAATTTCCCTCAAAATTGCCCACACTTTCTCAAAAAACAGTTCAAATCAGCCAAAAACTCTTCCAAATCATTCAAAACTGCCCCCAAAACTTTCGCAAAAATCACCCGAAACTCTTCCAACTCGGCCATTTTGTCTCAAAAAACCGTTAAAATCAGCCCACAAGAGTCCAAATCATTCAAAACTGCGCCCGAAATTTCTGAAAAATCAGCCAAAATCTCTTGAAAACCGCCCACATTTTGTCTAAAACCCTTCGAAATCACACAGATTTCCTCCAATTTCGCATGAAATTCTGCAAAATCAAGCACAAATTCTTTCGAAACTCACCCAAATTCTTCTACTTTCGGTCACAATGGGCCAAATTTTCGAAAAAATCAAGCTCAGTTTTTGAAATGCCTGCCGAAATTGAGCCGAATTTCCCTCAAAATTGCCCACACTTTCTCAAAAAACAGTTCAAATCAGCCGAAAACTCTTCCAAAACATTCAAAACTGCCCCAAAACATTCGCAAAAATCACCCGAAATCTCTTCCAACTCGGCCATTTTGTGTCAAAAACCGTTAAAATCAGCCCTCAAGACGTCCAAATTATTCGAAAATGCCCGCAGAATTTCTCAAAAATCAGCCAAAATCTCTTGAAAACCGCCCACATTTTGTCTAAAACCCTTCGAAATCACACAGATTTTCTCCAATTTCTCATGAAATTCTGCCAAAACAAGCACAAATTCGTTCGAAACTCACCCAAATTCTTCTACTTTCGGTCACAATGGGCCAAATTTTCGAAAAAATCAAGCTCAGTTTTTGAAATGTCGGCCGAAATTGAGCCGAATTTCCCTCAAAATTGCCCACACTTTCTCAAAAAACAGTTCAAATTAGCCGAAAACTCTTCCAAATCATTCAAAACTACCCCAAAACATTCGCAAAAATCACCCGAAATCTCTTCCAACTCGGCCATTTTGTGTCAAAAACCGTTAAAATCAGCCCACAAGACGTCCAAATTATTCGAAACTGCGCGCGAAATTTCTCAAAAATCAGCCAAAATCTCTTGAAAACCGCCCACATTTTGTCTAAAACCCTTCGAAATCACACAGATTTTCTCCAATTTGGCATGAAATTCTGCAAAATCAAGCACAAATTCGTTCGAAACTCATCCAAATTCTTCCACTTTCGGTCACAATCGGCCAAATTTTCGAAAAAATCAAGCTCAGTTTTTGAAATGTCGGCCGAAATTGAGCCGAATTTCCCTGAAAATGGCCGACACTTTCTCAAAAAACAGTTCAAATTAGCCGAAAACTCTTCCAAATCATCCAAAACTACCCCAAAACATTCGCAAAAATCACCCGAAATCTCTTCCAACTCGGCCATTTTGTGTCAAAAACCGTTAAAATCAGCCCACAAGACGTCCAAATTATTCGAAACTGCGCGCGAAATTTCTCAAAAATCAACCAAAAACTCTTCAAAACCGCCCACATTTTGTCTAAAACCCTTCGAAATCACACAGATTTTCTCAAATTTGGCATGAAATTCTGCAAAATCAAGCACAAATTCGTTCGAAACTCACCCAAATTCTTCTACTTTCGGTCACAATCGGCCAAATTTTCGAGAAAATCAAGCTCAGTTTTTGAAATGCCGGCCGAAATTGAGCCGAATTTCCCTCAAAATGGCCGACACTTTCTCAAAAAACAGTTCAAATCAGCCGAAAACTCTTCCAAAACATTCAAAACTGCGCCAAAACATTCGCAAAAATCACCCGAAATCTCTTCCAATTCGGCCATTTTGTGTCAAAAACCGTTAAAATCAACCCACAAGACGTCCAAATTATTCGAAACTGCGCGCGAAATTTCTCAAAAATCAGCCAAAATCTCTTCAAAACCGCCCACATTTTGTCTAAAACCCTTCGAAATCACACAGATTTTCTCAAATTTCGCATGAAATTCTGCCAAAACAAGCACAAATTCGTCCGAAACTCACCCAAATTCTTCTACTTTCGGTCACAATGGGCCAAATTTTCGAAAAAATCAAGCTCAGTTTTTGAAATGTCGGCCGAAATTGAGCCGAATTTCCCTGAAAATGGCCGACACTTTCTCAAAAAACAGTTCAAATTAGCCGAAAACTCTTCCAAAACATCCAAAACTACCCCAAAACATTCGCAAAAATCACCCGAAATCTCTTCCAACTCGGCCATTTTGTGTCAAAAACCGTTAAAATCAGCCCACAAGACGTCCAAATTATTCGAAACTGCGCGCGAAATTTCTCAAAAATCAGCCAAAATCTCTTGAAAACCGCCCACATTTTGTCTAAAACCCTTCGAAATCACAGATTTTCTCCAATTTCTCATGAAATTTTGCGAAATCAAGCACAAATTCGTCCGAAACTCACCCAAATTCTTCTACTTTCGGTCACAATGGGCCAAATTTTCGAAAAAATCAAGCTCAGTTTTTCAAATGTCGGCCGAAATTGAGCCGAATTTCCCTCAAAATGGCCGAAACTTTCTCAAAAAACAGTTCAAATCAGCCGAAAACTCTTCGAAAACATTCAAAACTGCCCCAAAACATTCGCAAAAATCACCCGAAATCTCTTCCAACTCGGCCATTTTGTGTCAAAAACCGTTAAAATCAGCCCACAAGACGTCCAAATTATTCGAAACTGCGCGCGAAATTTCTCAAAAATCAGCCAAAATCTCTTGAAAACCGCCCACATTTTGTCTAAAACCCTTCGAAATCACACAGATTTTCTCAAATTTGGCATGAAATTCTGCAAAATCAAGCACAAATTCGTTCGAAACTCACTCAAATTCTTCTACTTTCGGTCACAATCGGCCAAATTTTCGAAAAACTCAAGCTCAGTTTTTGAAATGTCGGCCGAAATTGAGCCGAATTTCCCTCAAAATGGCCGAAACTTTCTCAAAAAACAGTTCAAATCAGCCGAAAACTCTTCCAAAACATTCAAAACTGCCCCAAAACATTGGCAAAAATCACCCGAAATCTCTTCCAACTCGGCCATTTTGTGTCAAAAACCGTTAAAATCAGCCCACAAGACGTCCAAATTATTCGAAACTGCGCGCGAAATTCCTCAAAAATCAGCCAAAATCTCTTCAAAACCGCCCACATTTTGTCTAAAACCCTTCGAAATCACACAGATTTTCTCCAATTTGGCATGAAATTCTGCAAAATCAAGCACAAATCCGTTCGAAACTCACCCAAAATCTTCTACTTTCGGTCACAACCGGCCAAATTTTGGAAAAAATCAAGCTCAGTTTTTGAAATGTCGGGCGAAATTGAGCCGAATTTCCCTCAAAATAGCCCACACTTTCTCAAAAAACAGTTCAAATTAGCCGAAAACTCTTGCAAAACATTCAAAATTGCCCCAAAACATTCGCAAAAATCACCCGAAATCTCTTCCAACTCGGCCATTTTGTGTCAAAAACCGTTGAAATCAGCCCACAAGACGTCCAAATTATTCGAAACTGCGCGCGAAATTTCTCAAAAATCAGGCAAAATCTCTTCAAAACCGCCCACATTTTGTCTAAAATCCTTCGAAATCACACAGATTTTCTCCAATTTGGCATGAAATTCTGCAAAATCAAGCACAAATTCGTTCGAAACTCACCCAAATTCTTCTACTTTCGGTCACTATCGGCCAAATTCTCGAAAAAATCAAGCTCAGTTTTTGAAATGCCGGCCGAAATTGAGCCGAATTTCCCTCAAAATGGCCGACACTTTCTCAAAAAACAGTTCAAATCAGCCGAAAACTCTTCCAAAACATTCAAAACTGCCCCAAAACATTCGCAAAAATCACCAGAAATCTCTTCCAACTCGGCCCTTTTGTGTCAATAACCGTTAAAATCAGCCCACAAGAAGTCCAAATTATTCGAAACTGCGAGCGAAATTTCTCAAAAATCAGCCAAAATCTCTTGAAAACCGCCCACATTTTGTCTAAAACCCTTCGAAATCACACAGATTTTCTCCAATTTGGCATGAAATTCTGCAAATTCAAGCAGAAATTCGTTCGAAACTCACCCAAATTCTTCTACTTTCGGTCACAATGGGCCAAATTTTCGAAAAAATCAAGCTCAGTTTTTGAAATGTCGGCCGAAATTGAGCCGAATTTCCCTCAAAATGGCCGACACTTTCTCAAAAAACAGTTCAAATTAGCCGAAAACTCTTCCAAAACATTCAAAACTGCCTCAAAACATCCGCAAAAATCACCCGAAATCTCTTCCAACTCGGCCATTTTGTGTCAAAAACCGTTAAAATCAGCCCACAAGACGTCCAAATTATTCGAAACTGCGCGCGAAATTTCTCAAAAATCAGCCAAAATCTCTTCAAAACCGCCCACATTTTGTCTAAAACCCTTCGAAATCACACAGATTTTCTCCAATTTGGCATGAAATTCTGCAAAATCAAGCACAAATTCGTTCGAAACTCACCCAAATTCTTCTACTTTCGGTCACAATCGGCCAAATTTTCAAAAAAATCAAGCTCAGTTTTTGAAATGCCGGCCGAAATTGAGCCGAATTTCCCTCAAAATGGCGAAACTTTCTCAAAAAACAGTTCAAATCAGCCGAAAACTCTTCCAAAACATTCAAAACTACCTCAAAACATTCGCAAAAATCACCCGAAATCTCTCCCAACTCGGCCATTTTGTCTCAAAAACCGTTAAAATCAGCCCACAAGACGTCCAAATTATTCGAAACTGCGAGCGGAATTTCTCAAAAATCAGCCAAAATCTCTTGAAAACCGCCCACATTTTGTCTAAAACCCTTCGAAATCACACAGATTTTCTCAAATTTCGCATGAAATTCTGCAAAATCAAGCACAAATTCGTTCGAAACTCACCCAAATTCTTCTACTTTCGGTCACAATGGGCCAAATTTTCGAAAAAATCAAGCTCAGTTTTTGAAATGCCGGCCGAAATTGAGCCGAATTTCCCTCAAAATGGAGAAACTTTCTCAAAAAACAGTTCAAATTAGCCGAAAACTCTTCCAAATCACTCAAAACTGCCCCAAAACATTCGCAAAAATCACCCGAAATCTCTTCCAACTCGGCCATTTTGTCTCAAAAACCGTTAAAATCAGCCCACAAGACGTCCAAATTATTCGAAACTGCGAGCGAAATTTCTCAAAAATGAGCCAAAATCTCTTCAAAACCGCCCACATTTTGTCTAAAACCCTTCGAAATCACACAGATTTTCTCCAATTTGGCATGAAATTCTGCAAAATCAAGCACAAATTCGTTGGAAACTCACCCAAATTCTTCTACTTTCGGTCACAATGGGCCAAATTTTCGAAAAAATCAAGCTCAGTTTTTGAAATGTCGGCCGAAATTGTGCCGAATTTCCCTCAAAATGGCCGACACTTTCTCAAAAAACAGTTCAAATCAGCCGAAAACTCTTCCAAAACATTCAAAACTACCCCAAAACATTCGCAAAAATCACCCGAAATCTCTCCCAACTCGGCCATTTTGTGTCAAAAACCGTTAAAATCAGCCCACAAGACGTCCAAATTATTCGAAACTGCGCGCGAAATTTCTCAGAAATGAGCCAAAATCTCTTGAAAACCGGCCACATTTTGTCTAAAACCCTTCGAAATCACACAGATTTTCTCCAATTTGGCATGAAATTCTGCAAAATCAAGCACAAATCCGTTCGAAACTCACCCAAATTCTTCTACTTTCGGTCACAATGGGCCAAATTTCCGAAAAAATCAAGCTCAGTTTTTGAAATGTCGGCCGAAATTGAGCCGAATTTCCCTCAAAATTGCACACACTTTCTCAAAAAACAGTTCAAATCAGCCGAAAACACTTCCAAAACATTCAAAACTACCCCAAAACATTCGCAAAAATCACCCGAAAACACTTCCAACTCGGCCATTTTGTGTCAAAAACCGTTAAAATCAGCCCACAAGACGTCCAAATTATTCGAAACTGCGCGCGAAATTTCTCAGAAATGAGCCAAAATCTCTTCAAAACCGCCCACATTTTGTCTAAAACCCTTCGAAATCACACAGATTTTCTCCAATTTGGCATGAAATTCTGCAAAATCAAGCACAAATTCTTTCGAAACTCACCCAAATTCTTCTACTTTCGGTCACAATGGGCCAAATTCTCGAAAAAATCAAGCTCAGTTTTTGAAATGCCGGCCGAAATTGAGCCGAATTTCCCTCAAAATGGCCGACACTTTCTCAAAAAACAGTTCAAATCAGCCGAAAACTCTTCCAAAACATTCAAAACTGCCCCAAAACATTCGCAAAAATCACCCGAAATCTCTTCCAACTCGGCCATTTTGTGTCAAAAACCGTTAAAATCAGCCCACAAGACGTCCAAATTATTCGAAACTGCGCGCGAAATTTCTCAAAAATGAGCCAAAATCTCTTCAAAACCGCCCACATTTTGTCTAAAACCCTTCGAAATCACACAGATTTTCTCCAATTTGGCATGAAATTCTGCAAAATCAAGCATAAATTCGTTGGAAACTCACCCAAATTCTTCTACTTTCGGTCACAATGGGCCAAATTTTCGAAAAAATCAAGCTCAGTTTTTGAAATGTCGGCCGAAATTGAGCCGAATTTCCCTCAAAATTGCCCACACTTTCTCAAAAAACAGTTCAAATCTGCTGAAAACCCTTCCAAAACATTCAAAACTGCCCCAAAACATTCGCAAAAATCACCCGAAATCTCTTCCAACTCGGCCATTTTGTCTCAAAAACCGTTAAAATCAGCCCACAAGACGTCCAAATTATTCGAAACTGCGAGCGAAATTTCTCAAAAATGAGCCAAAATCTCTTCAAAACCGCCCACATTTTGTCTAAAACCCTTCGAAATCACACAGATTTTCTCCAATTTGGCATGAAATTCTGCAAAATCAAGCACAAATTCGTTCGAAACTCACCCAAATTCTTCTACTTTCGGTCACAATGGGCCAAATTTCCGAAAAAATCAAGCTCAGTTTTTAAAATGTCGGCCGAAATTGAGCCGAATTTCCCTCAAAATGGCCGACACTTTCTCAAAAAACAGTTCAAATCAGCCGAAAACACTTCCAAAACATTCAAAACTACCCCAAAACATTCGCAAAAATCACCCGAAATCTCTCCCAACTCGGCCATTTTGTGTCAAAAACCGTTCAAATCAGCCCACAAGACGTCCAAATTATTCGAAACTGCGCGCGAAATTTCTCAGAAATGAGCCAAAATCTCTTCAAAACCGCCCACATTTTGTCTAAAACCCTTCGAAATCACACAGATTTTCTCCAATTTGGCATGAAATTCTGCAAAATCAAGCACAAATCCGTTCGAAACTCACCCAAATTCTTCTACTTTCGGTCACAATCGGCCAAATTTCCGAAAAAATCAAGCTCAGTTTTTGAAATGTCGGCCGAAATTGAGCCGAATTTCCCTCAAAATTGCACACACTTTCTCAAAAAACAGTTCAAATCAGCCGAAAACACTTCCAAAACATTCAAAACTACCCCACAACATTCGCAAAAATCACCCGAAAACACTTCCAACTCGGCCATTTTGTGTCAAAAACCGTTAAAATCAGCCCACAAGACGTCCAAATTATTCGAAACTGCGCGCGAAATTTCTCAGAAATGAGCCAAAATCTCTTCAAAACCGCCCACATTTTGTCTAAAACCCTTCGAAATCACACAGATTTTCTCCAATTTGGCATGAAATTCTGCAAAATCAAGCACAAATTCTTTCGAAACTCACCCAAATTCTTCTACTTTCGGTCACAATGGGCCAAATTTTCGAAAAAATCAAGCTCAGTTTTTGAAATGCCGGCCGAAATTGAGCCGAATTTCCCTCAAAATGGCCGACACTTTCTCAAAAAACAGTTCAAATCAGCCGAAAACTCTTCCAAAACATTCAAAACTGCGCCAAAACATTCGCAAAAATCACCCGAAATCTCTTCCAACTCGGCCATTTTGTGTCAAAAACCGTTAAAATCAGCCCACAAGACGTCCAAATTATTCGAAACTGCGAGCGAAATTTCTCAGAAATGAGCCAAAATCTCTTCAAAACCGCCCACATTTTGTCTAAAACCCTTCGAAATCACACAGATTTTCTCCAATTTCGCATGAAATTCTGCAAAATCAAGCACAAATCCGTTCGAAACTCACCCAAATTCTTCTACTTTCGGTCACAATGGGCCAAATTCTCGAAAAAATCAAGCTCAGTTTTTGAAATGTCGGCCGAAATTGAGCCGAATTTCCCTCAAAATTGCCCACACTTTCTCAAAAAACAGTTCAAATCTGCCGAAAACCCTTCCAAAACATTCAAAACTGCCCCAAAACATTCGCAAAAATCACCCGAAATCTCTTCCAACTCGGCCATTTTGTCTCAAAAACCGTTAAAATCAGCCCACAAGACGTCCAAATTATTCGAAACTGCGAGCGAAATTTCTCAAAAATGAGCCAAAATCTCTTCAAAACCGCCCACATTTTGTCTAAAACCCTTCGAAATCACACAGATTTTCTCCAATTTGGCATGAAATTCTGCAAAATCAAGCACAAATTCGTTGGAAACTCACCCAAATTCTTCTACTTTCGGTCACAATGGGCCAAATTTCCGAAAAAATCAAGCTCAGTTTTTGAAATGTCGGCCGAAATTGAGCCGAATTTCCCTCAAAATTGCACACACTTTCTCAAAAAACAGTTCAAATCAGCCGAAAACACTTCCAAAACATTCAAAACTACCCCAAAACATTCGCAAAAATCACCCGAAAACACTTCCAACTCGGCCATTTTGTGTCAAAAACCGTTAAAATCAGCCCACAAGACGTCCAAATTATTGGAAACTGCGCGCGAAATTTCTCAGAAATGAGCCAAAATCTCTTGAAAACCGCCCACATTTTGTCTAAAACCCTTCGAAATCACACAGATTTTCTCCAATTTGGCATGAAATTCTGCAAAATCAAGCACAAATCCGTTCGAAACTCACCCAAATTCTTCTACTTTCGGTCACAATGGGCCAAATTCTCGAAAAAATCAAGCTCAGTTTTTGAAATGCCGGCCGAAATTGAGCCGAATTTCCCTCAAAATGGCCGACACTTTCTCAAAAAACAGTTCAAATCAGCCGAAAACTCTTCCAAAACATTCAAAACTACCTCAAAACATTCGCAAAAATCACCCGAAATCTCTCCCAACTCGGCCATTTTGTCTCAAAAACCGTTAAAATCAGCCCACAAGACGTCCAAATTATTCGAAACTGCGAGCGGAATTTCTCAAAAATCAGCCAAAATCTCTTGAAAACCGCCCACATTTTGTCTAAAACCCTTCGAAATCACACAGATTTTCTCAAATTTCGCATGAAATTCTGCAAAATCAAGCACAAATTCGTTCGAAACTCACCCAAATTCTTCTACTTTCGGTCACAATGGGCCAAATTTTCGAAAAAATCAAGCTCAGTTTTTGAAATGCCGGCCGAAATTGAGCCGAATTTCCCTCAAAATGGAGAAACTTTCTCAAAAAACAGTTCAAATTAGCCGAAAACTCTTCCAAATCACTCAAAACTGCCCCAAAACATTCGCAAAAATCACCCGAAATCTCTTCCAACTCGGCCATTTTGTCTCAAAAACCGTTAAAATCAGCCCACAAGACGTCCAAATTATTCGAAACTGCGAGCGAAATTTCTCAAAAATGAGCCAAAATCTCTTCAAAACCGCCCACATTTTGTCTAAAACCCTTCGAAATCACACAGATTTTCTCCAATTTGGCATGAAATTCTGCAAAATCAAGCACAAATTCGTTGGAAACTCACCCAAATTCTTCTACTTTCGGTCACAATGGGCCAAATTTTCGAAAAAATCAAGCTCAGTTTTTGAAATGTCGGCCGAAATTGTGCCGAATTTCCCTCAAAATGGCCGACACTTTCTCAAAAAACAGTTCAAATCAGCCGAAAACTCTTCCAAAACATTCAAAACTACCCCAAAACATTCGCAAAAATCACCCGAAATCTCTCCCAACTCGGCCATTTTGTGTCAAAAACCGTTAAAATCAGCCCACAAGACGTCCAAATTATTCGAAACTGCGCGCGAAATTACTCAAAAACCAGCCAAAATCTCTTGAAAACCGCCCACATTTTGTCTAAAACCCTTCGAAATCACACAGATTTTCTCCAATTTGGCATGAAATTCTGCAAAATCAAGCACAAATTCGTTGGAAACTCACCCAAATTCTTCTACTTTCGGTCACAATGGGCCAAATTTTCGAAAAAATCAAGCTCAGTTTTTGAAATGTCGGCCGAAATTGAGCCGAATTTCCCTCAAAATGGCCGACACTTTCTCAAAAAACAGTTCAAATCAGCCGAAAACTCTTCCAAAACATTCAAAACTGCGCCAAAACATTCGCAAAAATCACCCGAAAACTCTTCCAACTCGGCCATTTTGTCTCAAAAACCGTTAAAATCAGCCCAAAAGACGTCCAAATCATTCAAAATTGCGCGCGAAATTCCTCCAAAATCAGCCAAAATCTCTTGAAAACCGCCCACATTTTGTCTAAAACCCTTCAAAATCACACAGATTTTCTCAAATTGGGGATGAAATTCTCCAAAAACAAGCAAAAATTCATTCGAAAGCCACACAATTTCTTCCACATTCGGTCACAACCAGTCAAATTCTCGGTTTATAACGGTTTCGTAACGGTTTTTATCGGTTTCCTAACGCTTTTTAACGGTTTTCTAACGGTTTCCTAACGATTTTATAACGTTTTTAACGGTTTTCTAACGGCTTTCTAAATTTTTTTAACGGATTTCTAACGGTTTTTTAACGGTTTCTAACGGTTTTCGAACGTTTTTCTAACGGGTTCCTAACGGATTTCTAACTTTTTCTAACGGGTTTGTAACGCTTTTTTAACGTTTTTCTAACGTTTTCTAACGGTTTTCTAACGTTTTTCTAACGTGTTTCTAACGGTTCCCTAACGGTTTTCCAGCAGTTTCCTAACGGTTTTCTAACGGTTTCCTAACGTTTTTCTAACAGTTTTCTAACGTTTTTCTAACGGTTTTATAACGGTTTCTAACAATTTCCTAACGTTTATTTAACGGTTTTCTAACGTTTTTTAACTGTTTTATAACGGTTTTCTAACTATTTTCTAACGTTTTTAAACGGTTTCCTAACGTTTTTTTAACGGTTTTCTAACGTTTTTCTAACGTTTTCCTACCGTTTTTCTAACGGATTCCTAACGTCTTCCGAAAGGTTTTGTAACGGTTTTCTAACGTTTTTCTAACGTTTTATAACGTTTTTCTAACGGTTTCGTAACGGTTTTCTAACGTTTTCTAACGGTTTCCTAACGGTTTTCTAACGTTTCCTAACGGTTTTCTAACGTTTTTCTAACGGTTTCCTAACGGTTTTCTAACGTTTTTTTAACGGGTCCCTAACGGTTTTCTAACGTTTTTTTATCGGTTTTCTAAAGACTTTCTAACGGTTTTTTATCGGTTTTGTAACGTTGTTTGACGGTTTTCTGACGATTTTCTGACGGTTTTCTAACGGTTTCCTAACAGTTTCCTAACTGTTTTCTAACGGTTTTCTAACTGTTTCCTAACGGTTTTCTAACGATTTTTTTAAACGATTTTCTAACGGTTTTCTAACGGTTTCCTAACCTTTTTAACAGTTTTCTAATGTTTTTTAACGGTTTCCTAACGGTTTTCTAACGGTTTCTTAAAGACTTTCTAACGTTTTTTCACGGTTTTCTAACGTTTTCCTAACGGTTTTCTAATGGTTTTTAACGGTTTTCTAACGTTTTTTCACGGTTTTCTAATGGTTTTCTAACGGTTTTTCTAACTTGTTCTAACGTTTTCTAACGTTTGTCTAATGATTTTTAACGGTTTTCTAACGTTTTTCTAACGGTTGTCTAACGGATTCCCTGACAGTTTCCTAAGGGTTTTCTAACGTTTTTCTAACTGTTTTCTAACGTTTTTCTAACGGTTTTCTAACGTTTTTCTAACGGTTTCCTAACAGTTCTCTAAGGGTTTTCTAACGGTTTCCTAACGTTGCATTATGGTTTTCTAACGGTTTTCTAACGTAGTTTTACGGTTTTCTATAGTTCCCTAACGGTTTTCTAACAGTTTTCTAACGGTTTTCTAACGGTTTTCTAACGGATTACTAACGGTTTTCTAACGTTGTTTTACGGATTTCTAACGGTTTTCTAAGTTTTTTTTTACGGTTTTCTGACGGTTTTCTAAAGTTGTTTTACGGTTCCCTAACGGTTTTCTAACTCTTTTTTAACGGTTTTCTAGCTGTTTTCTGACCGTTTTCTAGCGGTTTCCTAACGGTTTCCTAACGGTTTTCTAACGGTTTTTTTTTAGCGGTTTTCTAACGGTTTTCTAGCGGTTTTCTAACGTTTTACATTT
>JANJGK010005318.1:0-7500 GCA_039081455.1 Macrobrachium rosenbergii
CAACAAGTCAGAAATGTCGGGGAGGAGGAAACAGGGTCATTACGTTCCAAAAGAATAATTACTGCCAAAGTGGCTTATTCAAAACAAATTAATTTACGTTAAATTAAACACATACTGACAATATATATATATATATATATATATATATATATATATATATATATATATATATATATATATATATATATATATATATATATATGTATATACATACATACATACATACATACATATATATATATATATATATATATATATATATATATATATATATATATATATATATATATATATATATATATATATAATGAGTAATAGAAAATATAATAATAAATTAGAAGAATATATAAGCATAAAATATTGGGTATGAAGAAAAGCAGTAAGATTTAAGAGATAGGAGACATAATAATCATCAAGTAGAATTTAGTCTAGTTTCCCTCGGAACCCCAAAATTACCTCTATAAAACGACCCATTAAACTGATGGCTCCTCTGCCTGAAAAACTCCGAATAAATGTTTAACTTTTAAATGATCTGAGGTGAGTTGGAGATGGAAGAAAACTTCTTTCACCTTTCCAGCGAAAATGCTTCCGGAGGAAAAACGCTTCTCCCTCGTCTTCATTTCCATTTCGACTCTGATTATGTCTCGACCTCGTGACGCAGAGGATCTCCTTCGGAACGCTTCCAATTCATCAGCTTTTACCCTTAAATGATAGTGTGAAGTTTCAATATTTGGCAAGAATGATATTTTAATGATTTGCTGGTATATATTTTGTCATTGTGCAAGTTAACAGGACGCATATATATATATATATATATATATATATATATATATATATATATATATATATATATATATATATATATATATATATATATACATATATACATATATACATATATATATATATATATATATATATATATATATATATATATATATATATATATATATATATATATATATATATATATATATATATACATTGTGTGTGTGTGTGTGTTAGTGTAGTATTTATTAGCCGCAATGCCCTCTTAACTTCTCGGCCGGGCATCAGAATAACTTCATTTATCTTCACTTGGATCTAGGCTTAGTAGTGTCAAGGGTTTCCAAACTATGAAGAATCGAGAATTGAAGAGGGCATTGTGGCTTATGAATACTCCTTATGTATCTGGTAAAATGTAATCAGTAGATTCTACTGATATATTTCAGTCTAAAAACGTAATAAACGAATAAAAACTTGGCTGTGATGGTGAAGGTGGGTGAATTCGACAGACGTAAGTAAACATGAGCAAGAACAGACTTACACCTTTCTTCGAGCCCAGGTATTTATTGTTACATTGTTCTGATACCCGGAACCGAGATCGAGTTTCGGCCGGCCATCAGAATAACTTCCCTTATCTTCATTTCGACCTAGGCTTAGTATTGACAAGCATTCGCAGAATGTGAAGAAATATAGAAGTTAAGAGGGCTTTGTGGTCAATAAATACTACATACATATTATCTGGTAAAAATCGACCAGCAGGGAAAAAAAAAATATGTATATATATATATATATATATATATATATATATATATATATATATATATATATATATATATATATATATATATGTGTGTGTGTGTGTGTGTGTGTGTGTGTGTGTGTGTGTGTGAGTGTGTATGTATGTGTGTGTGTGTGTATGTGGTAAATTACTTAAGTTCCATGAATATGAGATAATGATGCAAAGGAGATAGAAGTGGCCTGGAACAATGTTTCCCATAACCCCAGCGAGAACAGTAACGCGATGGCGTCTGTTAGCCTCAATTGAGTTCAAGAATAATTGGATGATTCAGCGCTGTTGCGTTGATGATTTAAAGCTTCCTTGAGTGTTTGAGCTGATTACCCTATTTACGCCGCTTTACTGTGTCCTAATACAAAAATGAGAATCAGCCTCTTTCGTATTACCCTCCTGAGTGTTTGAATTTCATACTAGCAACATTAAAGCTGGATAGGAGAATAGAATCAATGTTCGTTGACTATATATTTGGAATCGACGTCACTGAAGTTTTTGTGATGCTTCTGAGTGGCAGATAGTGTTGTAGTTACAGTTGCCTCAAAATAAGAACAGAGGAAATGTTTGTATTACAGAAAAGTATCTGTTAACTTTTTATAAGAGTTTCAGCCAAGCTTCTATGAACTTTTCATTCCATTAACTATTAATATTATTTTTCTTTTATTAAGGCCTCTTCAAAATTCATCGTCCAATTTATGAATTTAATTTTCTCGTCTGCCATTTTGCTAGAAAAAAAAAAAACACTGAGAAGCAATTCACAGAATAGCGTTCATCTGCAAAACAAAAATGAAAAAGATGGACGAATAACGATGCCAGTTCTTTTTGTGGATGAACAACTGTAATAAAAAGCACAGTGGAAAGGAGAATCAGCTGAATTCATTATTTCATGAAAGCCCATATCATTCATGGCACGATGAAAGAATGCGGGATAGTTGAAGTCTGTCCTGTAGCGTGAATATGCATAATCCATTGTTTAATGATATGAGCTTTCATTAAATAATGAGTTCAGCTGATTCTCCTTTCCACTGTCCTTTTTATTACGGTTCTTCATCCGCAAAAAGAACTGACATTATTATTCGTCCATCGTTTTCGTTTTTGTTTTGCAGATGAACAGTTTTCTGTGAATTGCTTCTCAGCTTTTTTTTCAGGAAAATGGGAACATAAAGTCACTGGAACATTATTTTGAAAATGCGTTGTTTTGTTTTCAAAGATTTGTGGACGGATAGACAGCAAAAGAATGCTGCTTCATTTGAAACTGATGCTTCATTAAGTAATGACTTGAAGCATTTTTTTGTTACTTTACTATGGAGTAATAAATTCATTAAAAGAGTTACAGTGGAAGACTTGCGGTGAATTTAAATTTGCTCATCTGGCTTTGGTTCGTTTCTCACATTATGTGGAATCAAATTTCCGAAATGACTTCCAGATAATTTTTCACTTATAGATGCAAACAAAACTCTCTCTCTCTCTCCCTCTCTCTCTCTCTCTCTCTCTCTCTCTCTCTCTCTCTCTCTCTCTCTCTCTCTCTCTCTCTCTTTGTTTTTGCGAATTTCATTAGTCTGGATATAATTTGGATTTTATGTTCCTACGAATGCTACAAGGAAGTTCAGAAGTACTTGCTATGGCTAAGCCCGTAAAGAACTTTAATATTAAGTGCAATGTGTTCATGTGATTAGAAATATTCAAATGCATTTGTAACAGAGACATTCGTAAATCAGGGAAAGTAATGTGATGGTCACGCTACTTAATGTATTATAGGAAAAACATAAAAAATGACAAGAAATACATTACTTTTATGATACATCGCCTTCCTCGCCGGCTTAATTAAAGCTATAATGACGGTCGGATAAGCTTCAGAAGTTCTAAGGCGAATCTGCGCTCAATCTGAAATGAATTTTCTTCCCTGAGAACGCGCCTACGGCCGCGATTCTTTTTTTTGTTCTTACGTAATATCTTCATTTTGGGGTTATATTCTACCAAAACAATTATAAAAAAAAAAAATATATATATATATATATATATATATATATATATATATATATATATATATATATATATATATATATATATATATATATATATATATATATATATATATATATATATATATATATATATATATATATATATATATATATATATATATATATATATATATATATATATATATATATATATATATATATATATATATATATATATATATATATATATATATATATATATATATATATATATATATATATACATATACATATATATATATATATATATATATATATATATATATATATATATATATATATATATATATATATATATATATATATATACATCATAGCACAAAGAAGTTTACTTTTAAAGTGGTTAACGGTTTTAAGACGGGAACTTTCTTTTAATCGGTTCAGTAAGTTTTAATGGTTTGCTTTTTCAAGGCTGTTTTCATTTTCTTCGAGGTTTTACTCACTAGGCAACGAAATCCACTTCAACTTTTTCGTTCCCTTATAAGTGATTCGCTTATTTTACACTGATTTTGATCAAATCAAATAGAATCCATAATCTAAATCTTATTATTATTGTTGTCCTGTTTTGCAATGAAAATAATAATTACTATACATTGCGCATCTGATAAAAAATAATTTATACGTGATTTTAAAGCGCTTTTTTATGAATATACATGAATGTGAATCACAATATCAACTGTAGTACGTCTGCTAGATAGAAATGTATAACAATATGATTAAAGCCGACAGCGGTAGGCACACATGACGATGACTTCTGACCGAGAGGGAAAAGTATTCCACTGCGCCATTGTTGATTAGGCTGTGTGCTGACACCTCAAAGCATCCTGAAGGCATGTTCAGATTCTACCTCAGGGCTAAAATTTACTCTCATTTAGCTTCCAATTACATTAATCCTTATGAGTATATGATAAAATGACAATACCATAATGGTCCAATTCAACTCAATTTTTTTTTTTTTTTTGCCAAGAATTTGAAGGTAAATTTTTCCAGTTCTTAACTTATGTGGATGTTTCCATGTGTGAAGGTGTGTCTGTTGAGGCAACGCGTAGTTAGACAGGTTAAAATACGATTTTGTAACCCTATTTCATGACTCCTGCAAATAATTTTACGATTATTGTTTTGACTTATAAGATTCCTTTACGAGAAGTTTAACCTGATATATATATATATATATATATATATATATATATATATATATATATATATATATATATATAGATATATATATATATATATATATATATAAAATCACCAGAAACGGGAAAATGTAATGATTGGGCAGTTGTGTGTGAGTGGGTGTGTGTGTGTGTGTGTGCGAGAGAAGGACAGATAGACAGACAGAGAGAATACTTGATCGTCAATCATTCTTCTAGATTGTCCTCGGAATGCCGATATGATAAAGATTGGTAGTCAGCTGTTTCAAGAGTCAGCTAGGGTGAAAAGAGAGAGAGAGATGAGAGAGAGAGAGAGAGAGAGAGAGAGAGAGAGAGAGAGAGAGAGAGAGAGAGAGATTGGATCTGAGGGTTCATTGCTATGAATGCACGAGGGACTCTGCGAAATAATATCTCACTCCCCCGTGGTGCAAGGATTCATAAAATGTACCTGAATCTTGAAAATGAAGGCGGAATCTTATTACTTTTCAACAAAGGACATTCTCATCCAGAATGTCACACCAACAGTAATTCCTTAGGTCTGCATGCACACTCGGCAATATTAAATATAAGTTTTCTAAATCATCCGACACGTATTGCTGAATAATGTGTCATCTGGGAACTCTAATAAAGAGAGCAAAGCTTCAAATTCTTGTTGTGTTTACTTGATTTCCTACAACCTTCAGTCAGGAAGATTCTACAGCACCATAATCATTGATAACAAAAGGCATTAACGGCCTCTAGTACTCAACATTATTCGTTCAAGATATTTTTGTAGCGGCAGTTCAGAACAGAATATCAATCATTCTTATTTACCACCAACCGAGAAACCTCACTCATACTTGACGTAATAACATCAAAAGGAAATAGAATTAATGAGTAACTGAAAACAACTTTTTATGGTGAGAGAAAATGTTAAAAATCTGGGCAATATCCAAGGAAAATCGTGTGGAACAATATAGGAATGAATGCAATATTATGATGAGAGAGAGAGAGAGAGAGAGAGAGAGAGAGAGAGAGAGAGAGAGAGAGAGAGAGAGAGAGAGCAACGTCTGAGTTTGCGTAGACATAGGCCTATTTGTTGAGATACGTAATTCATTATATTTCCTTTGGGACTGAGTGATAATATATTAATTTTGTAAAGTATAGTTTAGAAGTGGAATGAGAGAGAGCAAAGTCTGCTCTTGTGCAAGCATAGACCTATTTATAACTACTCATTCATTATATTTTCTTTGAGACACTGAGTGACAATATGTTTATAAATTAGGTTTTAGAAGTTGAGAGAGAGAGAGAGAGAGAGAGAGAGAGAGAGAGAGAGGGTTACGGTACTGGTGGTGGACTTGTGGTGGACACATTCTTAGGGAAGCGGGTGCAGAGTTGCCAAGTTCGTGCTTTACTTATTACTTAGAAATAAAGTCTGGAGTGCCCATAGCATTCAACTTAATTCTCTGCGAAATTCATACCTTAGTCTTGATTTGATTCGACAGTTGCTGTAACATTCAAAGATCGCAAAAAGCTGGAAAAATTCAGCCTCAAGCATTGGTTACTTTTGAAGATCGATTTTCTTCGACAAAACATTCACGAAAAAAGCCGTGGAAAGTAAAAATAATAATTGTCACAAATAACTTGAGATTTACTGCACAGGTAACGAAAGTTTGATATCGTGCAAAAAATGCTAATGCATCGGGAGGTCTTTTAGTTTCGCGGCAAGTAATGCAGCCGTGTTAGCCCTATAGGCTAACCAAACTACTTGTAATGGGAGCATCAAGGTCTAGAGAATAGACATTGACGTCAGCTAACTTTCAACACTCTGAAAAACCAACATAAATTTCTAGAAACTAGATCAGTTACCATTACCACTTATGACGATGCCCTGTCCCTAAAGGAAAACAAGGAAATATTTTCGTCGTGACACCTAGCTGATTAACAGCTCTCCTAGGGCTGGCCCGAAGGATTAGATTTATTTTACGTGGCTAAGAACCAATTGGTTACTTAGCAACGGGACCTACAGCTTATTGTGGAATCCGAACCACATTATAGCGAGAAATGAATTTCTATCACCAGAAATAAATTCCTCTAACTCTTCATCAGCCGGCCGCGGGAATTGAACTCCGGCCCATCGAGTGACAGTCTGAAGCTCAACCGGCTCTTGACTGACAGGCTGCCGCAACCAGCAATCCCCGATCTATCTTCCAGATCTCTATGAACAAATCCATCTGAGAAATTACAATTACTTCATACACATATGGTGCTATTAGGTATCTAAACACTTTTGTTTTGCAGATTCACCTTATATAACATAATTTGCATTGAATAATCATATTCTGTGGTAGATTTAGCGAGATTATGTGTCTTCCGAAAAAAATAATGTAAAAAACACTCGATGAAAGAAAACTAATGAAAACTGCTATTTAATTTCAGTTGCCGAGTGTAAATGAAATGCAGTAATAATAATAATAATAATAATAATAATAATAATAATAATAATAATAATAATAATAATAATAATAATAACAGACGATTACTATCTGCTGAGTAAAGTTATATTTCTGACATGTAGATGGGAATGCATTAGCATACAATATACTGCTGTTTAATTAAAATCAAAGTAACATATCTGCTGCCTAAGCTTTTTAACTTAACCGGGGATTACTATTTTCGTATCCCTAAATATGCAAATTGTTTTTAACCGTTAATGTTTTTCTTGCAGTCGAAGATGTTATCGTTGCCTTTGTTGTTTACATTTTTATGATATAATCTTTATAATAAA
>JANJGK010005318.1:12500-15000 GCA_039081455.1 Macrobrachium rosenbergii
GGTTGGTAACTGAAGAATCAATATTGAAAATCCACGTAATGGCTGCATTGATACACTTTTAAGCAAAATGGCATAGAAATGTTTCGTTCGAGCATGAATCGGTCACACTGAGGCCTGAAAACCACCAGAAAGAATAAGACAAGCGAGCCAGCCACAGTAGGAATGTAATATATTTGTAAAAATAAGATGTTTTTAAAACTTATGAAGTTGTTGCTTGGTTACATTCCGTATTATATATTTACTGTTCGTCTTTTTTACGCTTTAGTCAGGATTTCATTTACCTCTCTTTTGCCTCCCCGACCGTCTTCATTTGTCTGATCAATGACACCTCTCATGATCTTGTCTCTAACAGTCCCTTTCTTGCTCCTCTCACTTCCCTACATATACGATATAGACAGGGCTCAAGGAAAATGATCCGTGACCTGACTTTCTTATAGCCACTTCGTAACACTGGTTAAAATACCTATTTCCTACATACCCTCTGTAGAAATCAATAGTTTCAGTTCACCGGTTTGACTGTTTTCTCCCTCCACTGCTTAGTTTTGGAGTTTGCTTCCTGCTTACATATTCCCAACTTCAACTGTTCCACCTGTGGGACGAAGCCACACTTTTTTCCCCTTCCTCATTGTACTTCACCATCTTGAAGATAAAGTGCTCTTTCAAAATGTCATAAAACTGTGTAACCATGATGGGGAAGTTGATAGTTTTCAGCTAAGTTATTATCATATTTTCTTTTATATTTTCTTTTATTCCACTTTTTCATTCGGTCTCCATGAATTTAATCGGAAGTCATCCCATATGCCCCATAATACTTGACCATAGGTGGTAACATTGCCTACGGGTTACAGAAGCGGTAAACTCCCGTGGTAATGATTTTTTTCTTTTGATGGTTGATCTAACATCGAACTCCGGAATGAATTTAAATGTCATCAGTAGTGCAAACATTTATAACATTTCAGTTTATTTGAAGTTCACTAAAGCCATATTTATATCAATATACTTCGTTCCCTGTTTAAAAAAAGTTAACTCACTAGTTGTTAGATGTCCGGAGTAGCAACTTGTCTTTGAAGTGCAGGGATCTCTCGTAATTTTTACAGATAGGATGATTTAGTTGCCAGAGCTCCCCTAGCCAACAGTTTTCAACACCATTGCCATATTTTAAACAGTTCCTTGTAAGCCGGTTACAATACGGTAGGATGACGGTCACCAATTGCATATACGCTGAATGCAAATAACTCACGATTTAATTTAATTTATAGCAGTGGATATGGTGGCTATAAATGTGTAACGGTTGGCTCATTGTTAAAAATGCCACCATTCGTATATTTTGGACGAACAAAACTGTGTTGACGTCTTCACGATATCCCCACATGTTAGTCAGACCAAGAACAATAGCAAAGCAACAAAAGAGAGTGAGGTCCCTTTAAAATTCATGATTGAAGGGCTGTACAGGAATCCAAGTCTGGGTGTATCGCTCAGTTGTTAGGAGCTTTCCCTTTCCAAATCCTACTCTTAATAACAAACTGTAGTTTCAGTACTGAACTGCTTAGAAATAAACTTATACTGGACTAGAAAACTCGGCGGATTTCGAAGGACTGGGCTGGACCTAACAACCTGCAAGGCACTCACCACCTCATCGGAGAGAGCGAGGGAACAAATGGAAAACTATGAGGAAAATCTAATTAAATTTTCTCTCACTAATGATAACTTTACGTCGTTATCATAACGATTTATTTTCAGAATTTGAGGTCGTTGGGTTGTTGTTATTTTCCTTTTATGTGATTCGGATAGGCATTCATCACATTTCTGGGATTTGCAAGATATAAGAGTACCTATGCCATCAGTGCTTTCACTAAGGATTTATTTCCTTTATTATTTATGTTTTTAGAATGTGCTGAGTTCTACAAGAAATGTTTCCGAGTAGAGTGTACTGCTATTGTGTTTATTTTCTTTTTATTTTCTGTTTCAAGTTCATTTATTGCTCTCTTAAACGGGCAATTCCTGTAACCTACAAAATTTACTTGTTTTTTAAACAAATTTTAACAATGAAAAACTAAAACGATGAAAGCATTCCTGTTAGAATCTTTATTATTTCTTGCCCAGCATTTCAGTGTCAAAACTATGAAGGACCGACTTACTCTTCTATTAGATTCACTTTGTGACTTCGTTGATAACTATATTGGTAAAATAAGAACACTTGTTCACATATTAATAGCCAAAACCTGAGTATAAATAAGTGTACATACCTCACCTATGAGGATTTCTATGGTGATTTCAAAATACGCCTCTTAATGCCTAGGGTACCGGTTATATTTTTCTATGGTTAAGAATGATTATGGCCTTATATCAAAATATTTGATTTTCTAAATTTGTATTTCATGTATTGTTCAGTGTCAGTTACCTTCACGAATGAAATTATTCTATAACTGAACTATCTCTGCATAAAATAGTAAAATAAGAGCGCTGTGTTAAAAATATCATAATATTCACTTGTGAATGT
>JANJGK010005318.1:20000-48168 GCA_039081455.1 Macrobrachium rosenbergii
TCTTCTGCCGAGAACCACGTGTGGGAACGTGGACAAAAGGGCCTCCTCCAAAGTATTTCTTCTAATTGTAGATTGGGGCGGAAAAGGGTGCCCTTGGGATGATGAAAAGGCCGCTGTTTAATGTCAGCTCGCGTTTGGGAGACTTGCAATCCCCCTAGCAGTCTTCTAAGGCCACGTGGAATGGAACACGGGGCACAAAGGGCGGCGATGGGCTCCACGTGGCAGCGAGCGGAAAAAGGAGGGCAGGGGCAATTACCTGCAGAGGCGTGACTGCTCGGCTTAAACTAGCGACCGCGTGTGAGAGAGAGCTGTCCTGGCCCTGACCTTTTATTGCTTCTGGACAGGGGTGAGGGGGCGATGTCCTGACCCAGGTCGCCGACGCGGATATATCATAGAAAACGATCTTACTTCCCTGTACCAAAGAAAACAGTGCAAAGCCAGATTACTGTCCCCAAACTATTATATTCTCTGAGCCCCTATGCCCCGACCTTCAAAGGTTCAAACCAAGCCAAAGCAGGAAAGGAGAACAGTTTCCTAGCGTATTTTGGCGCTACTCTTTACAGCTCCCCTGGCAAGATAATATTCACACCTATAAACGGGTGCGAATATTGACAACAGCAAAAATGAGCGAAGGAAACGTTCGACTTTATTCCATCTTTTGCTTTGCTACAACCTTTACTTTACTTTATTTGTAAAACTCTGATGCCACACTAATCAATAACAAACTGAAGTTTTACTTTAGGAGCAGAGTGCAATTTAGAATATACAATAAAAGGGTGAACTTGTTTGCAAATTAATTATTGCTCAAATACTTCCTAATTACTGTTTCTACCCATTCTTTATTCGATTTACTTTACTGGGGTAATAAGGCGCTCAAAAGAAAATAAACAAAGAACACTTCAAAATTTCAAAATAACAACAACAAAATAAAACATACAAGGCAGAATTTAAAAGGAAACAAATGTAAACCCACTGATTCCTTAATGCTATCCTGGAATTACAGGCATGCTATTAGTTGTGCCTTGAAGAGGCGGCATTCGTGACAATACATTGTAGGTATTAAATAATATCCCCTTCACCAAAATTGTAATAATAGAATTCAATTCTTCTTTTCAGTCGACCTCCAATTGTTCACAAGCTCGACGAGCATAACTAATATTTCCCACGAACGCTAATCTGAAGGGACAAGAACTTGACAGCTGTGAGGCAAAGAGATTATTCGCGGGTTTTAACTCGCCAACTTAAATGACGCTAAACTTTTACGTCTGCAGCTTACAACTCGGGTGTAAGCTATAAATAGACTACTCAACTTATAAATGGGAGGATAAACAAATGAAGGGGAAAATGGATAGGGCTAACATTCTCCACAGGAATAACTCCAAAAAAAAAAAAATGTAAATTAAAAAAGCACCGCGGTGATTAAAAAGGCAACGTTAAAATTCGTAAGGGCAGGAGTCTTGTGACTCGAGATTCGTTAAAAAAAATGAGAAAAGATTAAATGCAAAAGTAAATAACATACGTAGAAAATAAAGGATAACAGAATGAGGTATTTATGATTTACTTCTTTATCTAACTTCCGTCGCCAACGGACGACGGTCAGAGCTAACTCTCAGCCCAAGGGCGGGGAAAAGAAACCCAAAGGGCGCGACCCCTTCAGGAAGAGTTGACACGCCTGCCTTGTGCCAAAGGACGGGCGTAAGGGCGTGCCACTTCCCACTCTGTCTCTCTTACTGCTTCAAAATAAAATAATTAGTGCATTTTAAAAGGGGAGGATATCCCATATGTTAACTGCCGCTTGCGGTGGTAAGTAAGGGAAAGTGTGAAGGAAAGATCGATAGAGAAGGATGAGGGATAGAAATTCCAAAGGAAAGGAAGAGGATAGTGGAAGGCCTTGGCATCCTCTCCTGGATGAAAGGTGCCAAGACGTTCAAAGATGAAGAAGGGGGCCATATGCCAAGTTTGCACAGGGGCCAGAAGAGCTCGGGGCTCCTTGTGGACTACCTGCGATCGCCCACACCCGTGGTAAATCCGCCGCAAACCTCTCCTCCTTGGACCGTTGTCCTTGGCCGGGGAATCGGAGGGCCCGAGGCCAAAGGGCGGCAAGGGGTGCCATCTGGGTCAGCTGCTGCGACAACTGACCCAGGAATTTTGTTCGCCATCTCGGACATTAACCGGCGCAGATCGCAGAGTTCATCGGCCCAGGAAGGCGGGGCAGAATAATGACTCGCGGAGGAATTTCCGGCGGGCGGCGAGAGAGAGGGGACGGCCGGAGGGGGCGGGGTCGACTTACTTGCAGGGGTGACCAGCTCAGGCACTGACATTGGCACTGGCGCTGGTGGCGATGTGGTGGTGGTCTCGTCTGTCTGGACAGACGGAGACTGGCACTGCTCAGTGCGCCGAAGGGGCACTGGCAGAGGAGTTGAAGGCCGAGATTCTCCTGTAGGGAGATCTGGCTGAGGCCTCGGCACTGGCACTGATGCCGTGCCGGGCACTGGACTCGGATTTGGATGATTTATTGGGGGATGGGGACCCCGTAATGGTTGTGGCTTGAAAGGGGACGCAAAGTCTTGGCCCAGAAGGACGTCATAGTCTCCTGGAATGTGTTTCGCTACGGCGAGACAAAGGGTCCTGGCTCTGTGGGGTCGGGTGACCCTCAGTTGGACCGTAGGGAGGATCATTTTAAAATCGTTAATGCCCTCAATGGTGACGAGCTTGCGTCGGTCTATTATAGCTCCATAGGGAACTTTGTCCCTCCTTATGAGGGAAATTTGCGCGCCAGAGTCGTCAAATGCCTTGACCTGGCGTGCTGAGTATTTACCTCGAGGAGGTGCCACATAGATGGGACCCTCGGCAGGAGGGCCTAAGGACTTGGGATTCGTTACTGCCAGGGCGACGGCGGGAGTTCCTGCCTTATTATTTCTAGGGCATTTGGCCCATGAGGAAGAGTGGCTATAAACCTTGCACGCCGTGCAAAAGGTTTGGCTGAAATCTCTTCGCACTGCCCCGGCAGAGGGCGCAGGCGACTTATTAGGGGGCTGTCCGGGAGAGAGAGACGCGGGTGGTTTACTGCGGCATTGCTCCTTGGCATGCCCGATCTTTTTACAGAACCCGCACACGACGGGCTTCTGTGATTGCCCATTCTTCGGCGGAGGGGCACCCGATAGGTAGGCGGGTGGCATAATTTTGCGCTGCAGCGAGCTCTCCTGGGGGTGATGGGTGTCCCATAGATCTACTATTCGGCAGCAATCAGCTAAGGTGGGGGGCTCCTTCTCGGCAATGTGCGTGGCGAGGGCCGGCGGGGTGTAGAGTAGGAAGTTCTCTATCTGTATTTGTTCGATGGCATCGTTGAGGGTCGTAACCCCCACGGCCTCGAACCATTTGGCACGGGCACGCTCGGACTTGTAGGCCCAGTCTGCCCAGGTTTGATTGGCCTCCTTCACTAGCCCGCGCCAGCGCCTCCTCCAGCGTTCAGGGGTTATCTCGTACGCCTTGGCAATAGTCTGGCGTACGACCTCCCAATTTTCCTGCTCCTCCGGCGGGAGGGCCCTGTAGGCAATCAGGGCCTTCCCTCCAAGGAACTTGCCCAACACCAGGGAGAGTTCGGCTGCACTCAGGGGGCAGGCCTTTAAAACTGTCTCGGCGCTGTCGAGCCACACCTCGGGCTCGGCCTCCGTCCACTTCGGCATGCAGGCGAGAGCTTGGCTGAAGGCACTCATCCCCTGGGGGGCAGGTGGAGGCGAAGGGCCACTCTGTTGCAGCATTGCGAGTTCATGGGCACGCTGCTTGTCCCTTTCTTCCCTCTCGGCTTCTTCTCGTTTCTCCTGGGCCAGTCTTTCTGCTGCGTCTCGTTTCTCCTGGGCTAGTCTTTCTGCCTCACGTTCCTGTCTCTCTGCGTCTTCCCGTCTCTCCTGAGCCAGCCTCTCTGCCTCCCGTTCCTGTCTCTCTGCTTCTCGTTCCTGCCGTGCGGCTTCTTCTCGTCTCTCCTGAGCCTGTCTTTCTGCTTCTACTTGTCTCTCCTGAGCCTGTCTTTCTGCCTGTATGGCGTCCATCCTCACCTGTACCCAGTCTCTTAGTTCTCTCCCGGAAAGGCCGAGTTCCTTCCCTGAGGACATGAAGAACTTGAAATCCTCGCTCTGCTGAGACCGTGTCGACATTTTGCAGGCGGGAGAGGACGCTAGTAACACACGGGATTAATTTCCCAGAGCTGTGGGAATCTTGGACACTTTTTCAAAGGACGTATGACTGGTCTCCCGATTTACCGACGGAGCGGGCTGATTGGGGACGATGAATTAGCAATGATTGGTCTCCCGAGTTACCGACGAAGCAGGCTGATTGGGGACGATGAATTTAGCAATGATTGGTCTCCCGATTTACCGACAAAACGGGCTGATTGAGGACGATAAATTAGCAATGATTGGTCTCCCGATTTACTGACGAAGCGGGCTGATTGGGGACGATGAATTTAGCAATGATTGGTCTCCCGATTTACCGACAAAACGGGCTGATTGGGGACGATAAATTAGCAATGATTGGTCTCCCGATTTACCGACGAAGCGGGCTGATTGGGGACGATGAATTTAGCAATGATTGGTCTCCCGATTTACCGACAAAACGGGCTGATTGGGGACGATAAATTAGCAATGATTGGTCTCCCGATTTACCGACGAAGCGGGCTGATTGGGGACGATGAATTTAGCAATGATTGGTCTCCCGATTTACCGACAAAACGGGCTGATTGGGGACGATAAACTAGCAATGATTGGTCTCCCGATTTACCGATGGAGCGGGCTGATTGGGGACGATGAGTAGCAATGATTGGTCTCCCAAGGTAACGACAAACGAGCATACTTGGGGACTAGATTGGGATATATATTAGGTCTCCCGAATTACCGACGAAACGGGCTCATTTGGGGACTGAAGGGAAAATGAATTGGTCTCACCAACTGACCGACGGCACAGATTTATTGGGGACAAGAATAGAATATATAGGCGCCCGGGAATTTCCGCACAGACGACGTCTGATCAGCGGGGGCGCTAGTTTTACTGATTTATGGGAGAAGTGTTATTCTCAAGGGCAACTAGGTGGGGGGAACATCCCACAATCACAACAGATAGGCAACACGTGCAGCCGTAGTAAAAGCACAAACGAAACACAAAAAAAAAACAGAACAATACAGAACATATTATGCCAGACCCCCAATAATGCAAAACAATTTGGTATAGCGAAGCAAATCAAACAAACAAATGTTTTCCTAACTGGGCCACGGAATGGACGGTCAAGGCCGTCTGCGCCAAATGAATGAACGACGTAAACACCCGGGGACTTCCCCGAACTGAGAGACAATGGTTGTTGACCCTTTTTGTCCTTGGCGTATAATATACGCTTTCGCTCCTATTTCTAAAACGAGAGAGAGAGAGGGTAAAATGCGTCAGCAATGCTAATCTGACTTTCGAACACGTGGTTGCCGTCGAGGTCTCGCGCCTATCTAATGATTCGGTTTCGAAATCACTCATTTCTACAGGAGGAATAGGCTATGCGCACTATTCCTTTAATGACTTATCACCTGTATAACCTAATTCAGTGGCATGCAAGCCGCATGCAAAGGCTTCCAAAGCTAAGTTTCGGCGATTCTCTCTCTCGTTTTCCTCGGACATGCGCCCTACTATAAAAAAAAAATTCCTAGGACTAGTCACGTTTTCTAAAGCGTCCTACGCTAAATAAACTCAGTTTACTTACGCAGAATTTCCTTGGCCTGTTGCGCTGGCTTTTCAAAGGTTTGTAATCTGTCTCGTATCCAGCTTAGCTGAGCTAATTGCTGATTTCACAAATTGCAACACAAACAACAAAGGGGAAGAGGAGGGGGGATGCAATCATTACGAGAATCACTGGTCAGGTCGCCATTTTTATATGTTTCCTGGTGCAGGTGGATCTTATGACTCCACAATTATTACTTTACTCGAAAATGGCCTTGTAAGATACCCAGGACATATAAAACACAAACAAAAAAAAGAAGTACACGGAGCGGAGGGCTCTTCACTAGGGGAAGTGCGTGAAACACGTGGATATAAAAATAGTTATATTTGATAGCACACAAGGTCAAAGGGAAAATTAACTGAAAACACGGTAAATTACTGCCGTAGAAGTCCTTCCGAAGGGGGGGGAGCTTGGGAATGCCAGGAACACGGACCAAGGATAATTCTCCTACAGGCGTCTTTCTGAAACGATATTTGGACCCACGTTACACATCTAATGCTGGAATTTGGGGATTGAATTACTCGGGGGTGCACTGAAGGCGCCAAAGGACTCCCCGAGGCATTACTTGTGACTCAGAGGAAAGGAGCTGTGAACACGTGGGCCTGGCTTGAACCAAGGAATATCAGGGAACACAAAGTTATAGGCCCAGAAATTAATAAATGCAAAAGGGCTAAGTAATCGTGACTAGCAACTCGTTTTGGGTACATTACCACATTTGTAGGGGCGTAGGGATGACGACGTCTTCTGCCGAGAACCATGTGTGGGAACGTGGACAAAAGGGCCTCCTCCAAAGTATTTCTTCTAATCGTAGATTGGGGTGGAAAAGGGCGCCTTTGGGATGATGAAAAGGCTGCTGTTTAATGTCAGCTCGCGTTTGGGAGACTTGCAATCCCCCTAGCAGTCTTCTAAGGCCACGTGGAATGGAACACGGGGCACAAAGGGCGGTGATGGGCTCCACGTGGCGGCGAGCGGAAAAAGGAGGGCAGGGGCAATTACCTGCAGAGGCGTGACTGCTCGGCTTAAACTAGCGACCGCGTGTGAGAGAGAGCTGTCCTGGCCCTGACCTTTTATTGCTTCTGGACAGGGGTAGGGGGGGGGCGATGTCCTGACCCAGGTCGCCGACGCGGATATATCATAGAAAACGATCTTACTTCCCTGTACCAAAGAAAACAGTGCAAAGCCAGATTACTGTCCCCAAACTATTATATTCTCTGAGCCCCTATACCCCGACCTTCAAAGGTTCAAACCAACCCAAAGTAGGAAAGGAGAACAGTTTCCTAGCGTATTTTGGCGCTACTCTTTACAATATATATATATATATATATATATATATATATATATATATATATATATATATATATATATATATATATATATATATATATATATATATATATATATATATATATATATATATATATATATATATATATATATATATATATATATATATATATATATATATATATATATATATATATATATATATATATATATATATACATTTACTAAAGGACCTCATTCAAACTGGATGTTAACTAATGGAGTATTTATTCAGAAACAGCTACAAGCTTTCTTGGACAAGCAGTCCACATTATCAGGTATCCATACAATGACCAGACGCGTAGTCCAGCTGTATTTATATCTGTGTGATGGGTATTTTTAATCCTATAATCGCCTTGCTCCTCCTGTTTGACCCCACCCCCTCGTGACCTTGGCCTTTCTCTGACCGCTTCTTCCAAATGTTCGTTTTCCGTGCGTCCTCTTGCATTTTTCTTTGATAATGTGGACTGCTTGTCCAAGAAAGCTTGTAACTTTTTCTGAATAAATACTCCATTAGATACCATCCAGTTTGAATGAAGTCCTTTTAATAATTCTACTAATGCACAGAACAGTTGTGTAAGTGATAAAGTTGATATATATATATATATATATATATATATATATATATATATATATATATATATATATATATATATATATATATATATATATATATATATATATATACATATATATATATAATATATATATATATATATATATATATATATATATATATATATATATATATATATATATATATATATATATATATATATATATATATATATATATATATATGCTTTCTTGGGGCAAAGTTTTCCTTTTATGCAGATTTCGTTGATTTCTAGGGCATTTTGAGTGTTGATCAACTTATTAGTTTGACAGTATTTCCTGAATCCTCTACGTTCGTCCAAATTTAGTTGATGGACAAAGAAATGAGGATGAACTCTTTGGTCCATTTATTGAGAGCACAACACCACAGCTGTTCCGCCACTCGTCGTGGCCTCTTCAAAGTGTGTTATCTGGATATAGCGTCCTGTTGTTTTGTTACAGTGTGCGGACGGATATGTAGCGTCTAAAACAATAATAATACAATATATCCCATTGCAAGAACAATAAGTACAATATAGATAATTTTAATTTATTTACAGCTATATAAAGTTACAGTACAATAAAATTCTGAATTAAAACAATTTTCTTTGTAAAAAAATGAAAACATAAACCATGCGTTCTAATTGTGATGGCAACAAACAAAACAGATATAGAAATGCGGTAGGCCTATACGGATTATGGGGATAGGTAGAGTGGTGGGGGGGGGGGTGATTTAAAAGGTGTTGTTGCCATTGTTATGGTCATTTCTTATGTCATACTAGAAAAAACCCAAGAATGTTTGCCACTGCAAGTCTCTCTCTCTCTCTCTCTCTCTCTCTCTCTCTCTCTCTCTCTCTCTCTCTCTCTCTCTCTCTCTCTCTCTCTCTCTCGCCATTTTAAGTGCCTGGATATATGAATTTCTGTTTTGCAGGTAAACAATTCAATCCTGTATCAGTTGAAAAAGCATTTCTCATTCGTTTAGATAAGAACAAGTCCTATAATGTAAGCGGTGATTGCCAGAGAATGTGTATATGGTGCTCGTAAACCTAAACTAAGCCATGCCATACCTAAGAGATTTCGTCTGGCACTTAGCAGATTAAAAAATAGCAAGAACATCCATATAACGAAGGCAGGCAAGTGAAATGCTATTGTTACTCTCGATAAACGAGTTTACATTGAGAAGATTAATGATTTATTCAGTGATGAAAGTACATATTGCGAGGTTCCAGGGGACCCAACAGCCAATGTAAATAAAATCTTCAACAGTAAAATGAAGAAATTGCTAAAGGACCATCCAGACATGATAAAAAGATTTAGCAAGGTCAACCCTGGCCTCCCATATTTATACGGCCTTGTAAAAACACACAAGCCCCAGAAACCCCTGATTCCTGTCACAAGCTCCGTGGGGTCAGTGTGCTACAGTTTGTCTAAATGGTTAACTTCAATTTTATCTCCACTGGTAGGGACAATTTCGTCTTCACACATAAAAAATAATGTTGAATGAATATAAAACCTGAGGAGTAAAGGTTCCAGTTTTAAACTCATTAGTTTTGACGTGAATTCTTTGTTTGCTAAGGTTCCCATATCAGATTTATTAGTATTTTTGCTTGGAAAACTTAATGATATTCGTTTGCCTTTTAATACTGACACACGTATCGAACTTATTAAGCTTTGTATTGTGGACAACTATTTTACAGTAGATGGCAGGTATTTTAAACAAATATTTGGTACGGCTGTGGGGAATCTCCTGCCTCCTGTACTTTCCAATTTGTACATGGAATTTTTCGAAAGTAGAATATTACCTAGGATATGTAGGCACCCTTTGTTCTGGATAAGGTATGTTGACGATATTCTAGTTCTTTGGCCATTAAATGAAGACCCATTGGCTTTTTTGGAGAGTTTAAATAGTCTTGTCTCTTCCATTACATTCAAAATAGGAGAAAATAATAATTGTATTGCTTTTCTTGATGTATTAATAATTAAATTTCATAACTTACTAAAATTTAAAGTTATCGTAAACCTACCCAAATTGCTGGATATGTACATTATTTCTCTAACCATCATTCATCTATTAAATTATCTGTATCAAAGCGACCTCGAAAACTATGGATTAGATACCATTATCTGTCGTTTTCTGTTATTTTTACATTTCACCTCCTTCCCACCCCCACCCCTGTGGTGTCAGTGATGTCTTACCCCCACAGTATCCTTTCCCGGATAATGAGTCATATGTATACCAAGTTTCGTTGTGAATTGCTCAATGTGCTTCAGAGTTATTCTGGAATACACACACACACGCACATCCATATATATATATATATATATATATATATATATATATATATATATATATATATATATATATATATATATATATATATATTTATAAAGAGAGAAAGAGAGAGAGAGAGAATTCTATTTGTTCTTTTAGTGTCTATTTACCTTAAATCTAGAGTAAAATAATTTTGGAATGCTCAATATATCTTTTTTTAGTTTTTATCCAATCTTCTTAACTTAAATATCTTAAATGAAAACAAAACTAGAATGCACTTCATGAGAGTTTCTTTCGTTACATTAAACATACAATTGTTGCAAATCGCCATTATAATTGATACAAAGGTTAATGGTGTACGTTTATAGACAAATGTTTATAAACTTTAGTTTGACGAAATTAGTAATTATTCAAATGCTGATAACCTTGTCATTTATGAAGATATTGTGACAGTATGATAATAAAACGAAAAATAGAGATGAGAAAAGAATAGGAGAAAAACTTCTGACTTACACTGACCATATCACCTTTGTGTCAGGTGACTTCATCCCTTTACCAGACACCTTTCACGCAGCCCTTTCATAGGCTTTTGTCCGGAAGATTTTGGAAAGCATTGCAGAATTATTGCGAGTGGGCTTGCAGTAAACTTAATAGGGAACTCTGTTTTGCAAGGTGATGTAATGATTTAAAAATCCTCCTCCGACGATGAAATGATGTTTTTTTATATATATAATTTTGATTTATGTACAAGCAGTCGGTTTTACCTCCCTAATTAAAAGTCGATGCTGAGAATGCTTGCAAAGGTAATCAGTTTGTTGTAATTGGAGGTAGAAAAAGATAAAAAAGAAAAAAGAGTAGAGCCAACCTATTCCTAATGACATGTTACTTCCTTATTAAACTAAATCGGCCTCAGAACCTTCGGAGAAATTTGTTTTGCAGAAAGAGCCTATGAAGAGGAAACTAGGCCGCAGGACGAGATGCAGCGTTTTTAAGGGCAGCATCAACTTCGTGATATCTGACCCAACATGAATCATATAAAACATAATAGCTTAAGTAAAACGTCCTTTAAAGTTCTGATAAAAATTCGGTTTTTAAATAAAGTTCTAAATTTGTTTATAAAATTTTCATTTACTTTAGTTATATATATATATATATATATATATATATATATATATATATATATATATATATATATATATATATATATATATATATATATGCAGTATATATATATACACACACACACACACACACACACACACACACACACACACATATATATATATATATATATATATATATATATATATATATATATATATATATATATATATATATATATATATATATATATATATATATATATATATATATATATATATTAATTCCAAAGCCCAGATAAACAGGAACTATTGGAGCCAGGAAAGGCGTCCGTCCGTAAAGCATCTGTCAAATAACATGATAAAATTAGTTTCGTAATGAGTGTTAGAAACACTTGGAAAAGCCTCGTTAAAACTAAGGCTTAAGCTGGGAAGAAGGATCTACTCTATTTCCCAATATTAAATAATATTAAAGAAAATGAACATTTTATGCATAAATGATTTTACTGTGTTGAAAGTTTTACTTGTTTGGCGTCCACTGACAGATTCCTTGATTGATCTTTTTTATTATTGTGGAGCAAATTGCTGGCGTATTACTGTAGAGCTTTATTTCCTAGTGTAACCAATACTTTGAACTTTGTTTTTCTTGCCATTCCTCTATGAATCGCCCCATTTATTGCTTTTCCCACTCAAAAGTAGCTGAAATGGTTTTAGAAGATTTTCGAACAAGGAAGGAAATGACATACAAAGAGAAAGAGAAAAAAATCAATTATAGAAATATTATTTTTTTTATGCAAGGTGACATGTTCATTCTCTCCGTGACAGGACAGAAATACCCAACATCCTCTATTTAGGGCACCATTATGTTGGAAGAATTGCGTATCTTGTAATTAATGGAGAAAAAATTACATTTAAATTACCACTGGAAAAGGAAAATTGATACTGAATTCCTTTTATTAACTATTTTTCCAGCTATAAAATGACATGGACTGTAAAATATAGTCTGGCTATAATTTACCATGACGTCAAACAACAAAGACAATAGAAATAACGCAAGTTGTGGTATTAAAAATGCGGTCATTAGTGATAAAAATATCGCCAAAAGTAAAGGTACCCGGTGACGGTTTACTGCGTTGCGATGAGTACATGATGGATATAATTTTACTGCCACTTGAATAATTGAATAATTCCGCATTAACCTCTCTTTCGTGCAAAAGAAGCTAAGAAGTGAGATATTATACTGTTATCTTACTATACAGTTGTATAACAAATGTTACTATATTTTGCATCCTCATGCTTAACTTCAAACTTTAACAGTTGCGTCTAGTAAATATGAGAAAAAACTATATTTTTCTCCTATGCAATATAAAAAAAAATTTAATTCTTGCCTTTATACGTGATGAGTGTCTGTGAATAAAATTTAGAGTGAAAAAATATTGTTGAACTACCTCCAGCATGTTGTTCCCTTCGGCTAATTACAGTTTCTTTAAATTCATTATCATCCTCCCTCTCATGTCTTTGATGACTGAAAAGGAGCTACACCCTTTTAGAATCAATTAATGGCTGTCTAGTATCCAAGTCTTTAATGCTGTCAGTTCCATCGATCCTCGGAAAAACAGAGTTCTCTTATGAGCAATAACAGACATGCATCACTGAACTGATCTTTTATTTGCCCTTCAAAAGAAATACTGTAGTTTATAAGTGCAATTTTACGATGGTACATATCTATTATTGGTTGTATAAATGAACAGCATATATATATATATATACATATATATATATATATATATATATATATATATATATATATATATATATATATATATATATATGGGGCGTGAATATGCGTGTATGCATAGAAACAAATGTATGTGTATACATATGTATATATATATATATATATATATATATATATATATATATATATATATATATATATATATATATATATATATATATATATATATGTATTAGCTAACCAATCTAGCACTGCCAGGAAAACTCTGAATGACAGTCTATGTGCAGAAAATTAAGTAAATGCTATGACAAAACAAATCACTTTAAACAAGTAAAAAATGCGCGCACGATCGAGTTTTCTGTGCAGCATATAATGCTGCATGAGCTGTGGCCCATGAAACTTTTTGCCACGGCCTGGTGATGACGCACGGTTATGGCTACTTTTAACCTTAAATAAAATAAAAACTACTGAGGCTGCAATTTGATATTTTTGACGATTGGAGAGTGCATGATCAACATACCAATTTGCAGCCCTCTAGTCTCAGTAGTTTTTAAGATCTGAGGGCGGACAAAAAAAAAAAACGGACAGAAAAAGTGCGGACGAACAGACAAAACCATCTCAAATAATTTCAGTACAAATGTGCATCATTATGTAGTCTTGCTAATTTAAAAGAAATCTATAAACAGTAGAAGAGCATGATTCAAGCAGTACAAGAATGAAGAATGATGCCCCGCAATAACGAAATCCGTTGCAAAGTAAATCTCCAAAAGTTCTCTTGACTCTATAACCTATTTTTGAACAAATCCGCAGCAAATAAGAAGGATTTTGTGAAGAATGTAAGGGGCATATTTTTCTGGTTTCAGAGTGTAATATTAAAAGTAAACGGTGAAAAACTTTAGTTTCGAAGAATGTCTGTCAGCAAGAAATAAAACTATTGGAATCAGTTGACCGGATAAATTCTCTTTGGGACTTCCAAAGTATCCTTCCACAGTCGAAACTTCGTGAATTTCCATGTTTAAAAAATCTGCCGGAAGCTAAGAAATGTTTTTCCTTAACCTTTAGTTACATCCCAGAAGGGAGAGAGAGAGAGAGATTAAATTCTTATGAACTAATGTTTCTTGAAAATCTCAAGAAAATCGTTGATAAAACGATTAGATAAATATTGTCTGCATCCTGGAAATGTTAAAGTAACTAGAGTTATATTTCTAATATCTAGCTTTAATTGAATAAAAAAGAAATATAAAAACATTCAGATTCATTTATCCTTAAATTCTGAAACGCGAAATATTAGAGAATCTTCGAAATTAGAGAAAAAAATAACAACTGTGAGCTACGTAATATTGTGTATAGGAAAGATATACGTATTCACAAACGATTTATGTTGTCGTCCAAATGTCCGTAAGGAGAGTTATTGCATACCAGAAATGAGATTGCCTCAGGAAACCCAAAGAAACGAGAGCAAATTTCATTTCCTTGCAGACACCGTGAGGCAATGTCCTTTTCCAATCCAATCTCAGGTCTGGAGTTCCTACTTCATCCTTCTACGTATTTGAATGGTATCCTGAAGATCGAATCTGGCTGATTCTCTCGAATGTCCTATGATGATGATGATGATGATGATGATGATGGTTGTTGTCCTTGTTCAACCAGGGGAAAAACAGTTTAAAAAGTATTTTAGATAGCTAGAGAGATGGATAGTTGCATATAGACTTCACTGTGACTAGACAGCATGCTGTTGCCACACGACAGGAGGCCGTGGAGCGTAACAAGCCCTGTTTCATTATGCAAACAAAGCAAATAAATGTCACAATACTTTCAATGTTATTTGTAAATTACTGAATTGGACAACTTTTCCAACGTACGGGAGAATTTCCAAATTGGATTACTTTGTGATAGAATTTCGTTTTCTATCAGTACAATTGCACAGTGATAAATATTTTGAGGGGACGGAGTTTTGTTACCTGTTTAATTGACTTTTAGAATGCTCGTTAAAATGACAGTTGATTGCACTGACTTTGTATTTGCAATGTCACACCAGTGAAATTTATCATGACATAGCTAACTTGTCCGATAATGGAATTTGTAATAATAGAAAAGTAAATGTTCTGCCTTTTAATCATAATTCTTTTGTATTTTATTGCTGGACTCTTTTTTTTCTAAGAAATATGCACTAAAGGAAATCCACAGATAAACTGAAGAAATGCATTTTTCAATTTAATTTTTTTTTTATTCATGACAAACATTTAACTGGAAATTCCAGCCCTTATTATTTTCATACTCATATTTGGAAAGGTAGGTCAGAAAAATTCCATAAACAAATAACTCGAAATATTAGGGAAAGGATTTGCTACGATTAACTTACAATGAGCTCTTTGGATTACAATTAAGATTTTCATTTAGCAATTTTAGTTACCAGAGTGAATCTGAACTTGATACTTTTACGTTGTCGTCTATATTAATCTAGACGCCCTCAATATTTCTGAAGGGAAATGTCTTTATATGAAATAAAAGCAAATTAAATTTATATTACACAAAACTTTTTAGCCGGTATTTTTCCTTGTATGTTCTTTTTACTTTTAACTCTTCAAACTCACTCGTCATGATCACGCTTATGGTTATATTTTTCGCCCCTTCCTCTCCAAATGAAACTCACATCTACTTTTACTTTAACTTCAACCAAATCATAGCCCTAGATTGACAATCATGCAATAGATAACAGGAATCGATAGCTGGGTTGCAATGGAGTGAGTGCCTCTTGAGGAATGAATCGCAAAGGCGGTTGTTGCAGAGCAATGAGGGGGCGAAACAACGTGGTTCTGGAAATAGATGTATTCCAGATAAGCTTAGTACATAAAGAATTTTCTCATTCACTATTTCTGGCACTATGGAGGGAGAATTTAACTTAATGTCTTGGAAAGCAAGGGGCATTTCATCCGTAATTTACTTCATATAAAGAACAATAAATCGTTCAGTTTATACAACAAGGAAACACGCAAATGCATAGTAGCAGGCAATTAGGAGAATTACTTTGGGGGGGAAAGAAAAGTGAAGCGGAAATGAGAAGCTTAGTTTTAGGAAAAGTATACTGGCACTCAGAAGTGAATTTTCATACACATACCGTGTTATCTTCCCATGGCACACTCTTTCGCAATGAGAGGTGGAGTAGACTGGTCTTCCTTCAAAAACAGGGCATAGCTGCTTTATCTTCCTTTGGTACCAGCGGCCTCAGAGATAAGGAGTCGGCAATAGCTCCTTTCTAGGAGAGCAGACGAACGTCTGCTCAGATCTGAGGTTAGTTATAGACTGACTTGTTTTTCCCACATCAGTGTGGGCTTGGCGGCTGCTGGTATGTAGTCCAGAAGCCAAGGGGTGTTTGCATGCATGAAAGGGCCATAAAATTACTTGCTTGGTTTAGTTAGAGGGTCCACTGGGACACTTTTTTTAGCGATGGTAGACACCCAGAAACCCGGCAGCTATCGTGTTATTCAGGGTTTTCATTGAATTTACTGAAATCAAGATAACTCCTTTTATTACGTGTATTGGTTACATAAATTGCAATAACTCAGCAATGAAATGGTCTACAGGGCTCATTCGCCTTTCAAAATAAAGCTTAAAGAATGAACTATTCAATGGATACAAGCACAATAAGACTGGTCAATACCAAAGGTCACAAGAGGTCAAAGTGTGACCTTTTCTGATAAGAATCTAATATCTATGACTTTTCATATTTAAATATTTCTGTTTGATAGTATTTCTGTTCACACTCACCAATACTTCTCTTTAAGAAATTGTCTTGTATGCGTGTGAGTGTCTGTGCGTGTTTGTTTTTCTTTACAGTAAACACACGTATCTCATCGACCTCATAGTTACTGAGATTAGGTAGAAAGCCAGCAGCTGGAGGTAATTAGCTAAAAAAAAAATCGCTGGAAGAGATACACGAGCAAGAGAATCCTCAAGAAACATTTACTCATTATTTATCTGGCAAACCTTGAGGCAAAGCGGTCGTCTTCTTGGCAACATGGCAAGAAAATTCGCTTTGAAATCTCATTAGGCAACTTTAGCCTGCAGACCGCACCAGGAGTTACACTAGTGGGTATCAAACGATAATATTTAATTCCAGTGCAATACAAGAACTTTTGGACTGTAGTATTACAGAACGTGTTTACACAAAGGAGCAAAGAATAACAGGGTGATAGTTGAGATAGTGATCGGGAAACAGAGAGAGAGAGAGAGAGAGAGAGAGAGAGAGAGAGAGAGAGAGAGAGAGAGAGAGAGAGGAAGGTGATATTCCGCTCGTTAAAATTTCTGCCTTCCGTTTGCTCCTTGGCTGCCTAATATAATTATCTTCTCTAGCCGACACTAATGTTTAATGCTTATTAGGTATGTACTTCTGTTTCATTGGTCTTGTTGTCTACAATGATTCGTCTCTTTCTCCTATCCTCTTTTCTCTCTTATTGCTCCTCCTCTCGTTTATCAGAGAAATCTTTTAGTTACGTTAGTGGATTATCATTACCATTTATTCTCTAGACGAAATTAAGAGGAAATACCTCATCACTTTTCTTTATATGAATCGAGCAACTTTCTTCATATTTCTAATTTTTCCCTTATATTTCTTTAATATATTCTTTTCTCCAATGAACTCTGTCTTTTAATTCTGTTCTTACTCACCATGGTCTTTCACTCTAACTATTTCCCATTTTTCCTTTTCTTTTCTTACTCGCCCTGTTCTTCGCTACCCTTATTTTTCTTTTATCTTCCCTTTCCTTCTCCTTATCCTTACTCCCTCGGTTTCTTTCCACTCTACTGAAAGTGATGAAGAGGCGCCGATGAAATGTCTTACCTTGTCCTTTCTGTATCGTTGATCCATGGACGCGTCATGGCCGGGGTGCATTTTCCCCAGACGTAACCCAGCATTGCACCAGCCCGGGACCTTTTCCTGGAAAAAGCTGGACACCATATCTTAAAAACTAACCATAGAATTTTCTTGAAAATAATCTCATTACGTCTCCCATACCCAAATTACTAATAAACATCATAATTATCTTATTCTAACCCAACCTACCCTAACCTAGGGGCACGGCAAAAAAAAAAAAACCGGGGCTGGTGCAATACTAGTATACATCTCGGGAATATGCGGGCCGGGTCAGAGGTGGCCGTCACTTTAATGTCATTATTTTTCTCAGGAATCATAATTGTCTAACGTAATTTTGTTTAAAAAAAAATGTACGATCCTAGAGCCTCTAGCGCTTCCAATCTCAGAAATAACGAATTATGTTGCTCTTGGTTTTACCAAAGATAATTTACAAACGTTAAGCTACAATCGTCTTTTGACATCAAATTCACTTAACCTCAGAATAAACACCGAAGGGGAATTCAAGTGATTATCGATGTGTCACCAAACGGACTCCAACCACCGAAAAGCTGGGAACCGTTAAACAAGCATATGCATTACAGAGTCGGTGTCAACTTATATATCTCTTGATAATGTAATGCCATAGTTCGTCAACCATTTGGTGGTTCGAGTCCATCTAGTGACGGATCTCTTACCACTTATAAGAAATTCCCCCTCTGTGTTTACCGACATTTGCAGCTTAATATTTATGCATATAAAAAATGTCTCGGTATGTGACAAAAAACTCATACACACACACAAACATATATGTATGTATATATATATATATATATATATATATATATATATATATATATATATATATATATATATATATATATATATATATATATATATATATATTATGTATATAAAGGAACAGTCAGAACAGTTTAAGTTTAGTAGGGGTTTATGTAGGTTTAGTGGGGGTGTGTTTAAGTTTAAGTGGAGGTGTTTCAGTAAGGGGGGGGAGGTTGTTCATGTTTAGGGGGGGCGGGGGAAAGTGGGACAGCCACCACAGGAATACCAGGATAAAAGGGACAGTCAGCACTGTAATATTTATATATATATATATATATATATATATATATATATATATATATATATATATATATATATATATATATATATATATATATATATATATATATATATATATATATATATATATATATATATATATATATATATATATATATATATATATATATATATATATATATATATTATATATATATTTATATATATATATATATATATATATATATATATATATATATATATATATATATATATTGTTAAGCAGGAAACCACTTCCTAAGCAAACCGAACCTCCAAACTGCCTTAAGTAGGCCTATGCCTTAGTTTAACCAGACCACTGAGCTGATTAAGAGCTCTCCTAGGGCTGGCCTGAAGGATTAGACTTATTTTATGTGGCTAAGAACCAATTGGATACCTAGCAACGGGACCTACAGTTTATTGTGGAATCTGAACCACATTATAGAGAGAAATGAATTTCTATCACCAGAAATAAATTCCTCTAATTCTTCATTGGCTGGCTGGAGACTTCCAAACTGCCTTGCACCCCAAAATATCGTAATTCCATACTGATACCTAACTGAGAAAGGGCATGAGAAACTCAGCCCTTATATTAATTCTTCTTCATGCTCCCCTTTTGGTGCATCTATTTATCTTTCCTAAAGACCTGGTGACTGCTTGAATGACCTCTTTTCAGATAAAAGGCGAATGGAGATGAAGCCGAAGATCTGCCAGAAAGGTTGAGTTCCCCATAACAACTGGCGAACATGGGTTGCCAGAAGTCACCAGGATTTGGGGAAGATCGCAACATAGAAAACGAGGTGACTGAACCGCCATCTTGCGATCCCAGTGACCTCTGGAAGGAACAGAAAAATAAGCCCCCAAGTTCATATAAGGCGAGAAACAGCGGTCGTCGCTCTTAGGAACACCCCAGTAGCAGACCAACACAATACCCCTTGTATGCATTTCCCATTAAACTCATCCCTCCAGAACTGGTGAAATTCAACGAGGCCGCTCCATTGCTCCGTTATAAGGTAACGTCCTGACTAGAGGTTTTTTGAACATTCATGTATCTTTAATCTTCCACTGCACTCTCATTTTCTTTTCTGAAGTGCGAGTTATTACAAAGACCTGACTCACTTAGCTCAGTGTGAATTTTAATGCAAGTATATCGTACCAGAATCAAGTTATCTTGGCACCCTCTGTGCAACCCTCTATTTGCCCGAGACCGTTATAATTATCCTTGTGTAACCGCTGCATTTATCAAGTTGCAGACGGTACATCGGCTGTGGAAACATCGACTTGTCTTGTGCTTCTTGCAGTGAAAAGACCACTGCAATCAATTCTTCAGTATCCCTTTCAAGAGGATTTATCATAGGCTATTCAATTTTTGAACAGTGATAGCATAACCAACGACGTGGCAGCCCCTGTTTTATCTGCCTATCATTCCCCAGTCTTCTGATTGACGTGTTTAATTGTAAATATATTCCATTTAAAGTAAACCTAGGTGTTTATCTGCAGCAGTCCCTTGTTGAAGTATGGCCCTCAGCCCAACTATTTTTCTATTAAGTTTCCTGCCTGACCTAGCAACTGTAGTCAGAATCCCAAGGTGTATTAATTAGTAAGCCCTCCTGTTCACGAGCTAGACCCCGGATTGGACCCCTGAACAACAAATACAGTTAGTAAGCCAGGTAAGAACTTTAAAAGTGGCGACCTAATGCCTAGAATCGTAGATTTCAGCCAATAGCTTTCGCTAATGTTGGATAAGAGATTAGAAACGAATCTGGTAACGTAAATCCTAAAATAAGCACAAGCAAGCAAGTTCCCACGGCTTAAGTACGATGCTACTATTTTTAGCTTATAGGTACAAATAAAACCATGGCTGTGTACATTGTTAGGAAACAATAGGCCCCGTGCACGCTAACCAAATTTTTCATAGTGAAGAGTGAGCGTATCTTCAAAAAAAAAAAAAAAAAAAAAACACGAATTGTGACTAACGCATGGTAGTCAGCATGCCTTAACCGCTAGAACTAACTAAGCAGTGAAGTACGAATATAAGTGTTTATAATAAAGAAAGGAAATAGTGCGCTTATTTCCTCCATGTACTCTGGACAATTTGTCGTCCAAAAAATTAGGTAGGTAAACCGTAAAATTCAGGCCGAGAATTATATCCCAACCAGAAATTTTTCTCTTCGCTGGAGTATCTCTCTCTCTCTCTCTCTCTCTCTCTCTCTCTCTCTCTCTCTCTCTCTCTCTCTCTTGCTCATCATAGCAAAAGCGCTAGGTTTTCATAAAACTCCTGGTTAAACTTTTAAATAATTATTTTGTTGCGTCCAAGAAAAAATCATTTCATTTGTTGACACGTGAGCCATTGTAAATCGCAAACTCATTGCCTTTGACCGCCATTTTAACTATAAGTAATCGAGCGGATTTCTAAGCATTCATAAATCCTAAATGCCAAGCTGGGAAAACTGTTTCAATAACGTTCGTCTTTTACATAACTTTTCGCGTGAAATTTCGCTCACAACGAACACCACATGTTCCACCCAGCTGGCCCCCCTTCATCAAATACCAAGCAAGTGCGACCACTGTGTCAACTATTCTGTACTATTCAGGCACGGGCCAGTCAGGCAACTTTCATATTTAAATAGAGTAAATACATTCCGGACTTGACCATAAGAAAAATACTCAACCCGTGCATGTTAGATGTAAGCATTTTGTACCCGTCATATCAGCGAGGATTTATTTACTTCACCTCGGCGCTGAAATTTATAACAGCGTCATATTATTTGCACATTTGGTTACCTTCGTACTGCGGGCAGCTCAGTTATTTGGTAAAACTTAATAAGTGCTCGGGGAAACCACACCTTCCGAATGACGTCACGAAAAAAACTCCACCCAAAAAGTGACATTATTAGACAATACCCAGTCGTAAATAAGCACGTTTCAATTTTCTCTGAAACAAAAGAAAGCACAGTGTTTTCAGCCAATGACAAATATTGTACGTTACCAAGTCGTTCATTTTTTCGGCAAATACACCTATTTTCTCCAATTAAGCGTTACTTGCACTAGCGCCATGAGTGAATTAGCAGGACCGTCTACAAGCTCCGATTTTGTTCCCCAGGAAAGTTTCCCCGCAGTGTGAAAATTGTTACGTGAATTATAGAGATTTCACAAACTATTATTATGGGCATATGGAAAGGCTCGTAACATTTGCCCAAAGTCACGGTTTAATCAAGGGTGAACACATTTGCCCGACATGTAAGGAAAAGTGCCGTCTTGACTTGAACAAAAAAGCCTTTCGGTGCGATAAAACCTATGCAGTGTCCAAAAAAAAAGAGAAAAAAGTGTAATTTTTATGTCTCAATATTTAAAAACACGTGGTCCTCCAAGTCTCATGTGGATATTGAAACTAGTTTAACATTTTGCTTTATTTTTGTATCTGACTGGTTTTCTTATAAGTTTGCTAGTTTTGAGCTTCATCTCAGCGATCCCACCATCAATGATTGGGCTTCATTTTGTAGGGAAGTAATAGTAAATTGGGTATTTAGACGGTCTCATAAAATTGGAGGGGATGGTAAAATAGTGGAAATTGATGAATCAAAATTTGGTAAGAGGAAGTATAATGTGGGCAGAATTATAGAGGGTCAGTGGGTATTTGTGGGCATTTTTAGGGAAACTAGGAAGTTCTTTATGGTTCCTGTCGAACAACGAAACTCTGAGGTTTTGCTTGCTGTCATTAAACAGTACATCGAACCAGGAACAACAATCATTTCCGATTGCTGGAAAGCATACGATTGCCTGGCAAGCGAGGGCTACAAACATTTACAGGTCAATCACAGTGTGAATTTTGTTGATCCTCAAACTCGTGCCCATACCAATACCATAGAGAGACGGTGGAGAGATGTCAAGAATTTGGTCCCAAAATATGGCCGACGCAAAAAACATTTTGTTGGATATTTAGCCGTTGCATATTTTAAATTGCACATTCAAGACCCCTTACAAAGGTTTCATGCCTTTGTGAAAGCTGCTGCTGCTGAACTCCATCCTCCACTGTAAGGTAAGCTATTTCCTGTATTTTGATTATCGTGTGAAATATGCTGGAGTATTGTCTCAGTTAGCCTAATGGCCGCTCAAATTTTTCAGAATTGTCATGAAGTGTGCAGGGGAAGTAGTGCTCTTAAGGGGGGGGGGTCGCAGGGGGGGCGAAGCCCCCCTGCTAGGCCTAGGTAGGGGTACGGTGCCCTAGGTTAGGTTAGGTGGTTGTTTGGTTAGGTAGTGCCCTGGAAATCACTTTTCTCCTGCTCCCCACCACCCAAGAACCCCGGTTCCCACTGGAGTCCCCCAAGATTGTTAGATGGGAAAAAGGGTGTAATTGCTTGATGCCACCAATATTAATGATCAGTTTCAGCATAGTCAATAAAAAATACATCGGAAAAATATATATTCTTCTGCAAACAAGAGACGGAGCTCTCCTTTAGATTTACCCTTAAACTCTTTCATTGACGTTCTAGGACACGTCAGAGCAGTTCACTTACGAACCTAACGTCCTGAGAGCCCTTAAAGTCGTTCATTTACGTCCTACAACATGCTAGAGTCCTTCCCGTACGAACCTTTGCCAATTAAGTAATCATCTTACTTTATTCTTTTACTCATTAAATGCTGCATAAAATCACTTTCCTAGAAAGTAAAATTATTACTGGTGTTCACAGCATATTAAATCTGCAAAATAGAGTAAAAGTCATAGGTGATTTCTTTTGTTTGTAATTGACTTTGATCTTTCGCAGAGATATTCCATTTTTAAGTTCTGTGAACCCCTTCAATTCGTCCAATAAGAACCTTATGTTCAAGAACCCATTACGAATGCCCGAGATGTCTTGGTAGTATTTATGTTGGTTCCAGTAAAAGACTGTTGCAAGTCCGCTATTACAGCCACTTAGGACTCAGTTGTCGTACAGGTTCCCGTATATCCAACCCTGAACTTTCTAGCATTAGAACACCGAATTTCGAGGAATTATCAACTTTTAGTTTTTTTACAGTTTTGGGCTGGTATACGTCTATAGAAACGTCCTTAAATATTATTGTTAAAGTTTTTTGTAAATTATGGCTAAAGTTTTTTTTTTTTTTTACCGCATTTACCGGCATTTGAGCGGCATTGAGCGAAAAATTGTCGCAAACTTTCTGTATGACTCTTTAGGTGGAAGTGCGAAATATACTTTACTTTCCTACTAAAATACACACTATCTACGAGAAAAAACTGGCTCTCTTTCTCTCAAGAAATATAATAGAGTAAATGTGTATCTATGTATCTCAATATCGCCCTGTGAGCGACATTGAGCAACAAATTGTCATACAATGTCTGTATGACTTGCCAATTCTGGATAGTAGTAAGTGAGAAATTTACTTCGGTGTCCTACTAAAACTACCCATTTTATACGAGAAGAGCTTGTTCGTTCTCTAAAAGATGTCAAAGATAATATTAAAGAAAGTAAATATATATCTATGTATCTCGCTATTTTGAACTCGTTATCACAGATGTACCATGCCAACTAGTATACATATAATATTTTATGCTTCTTGACATATTTTTACTGCGTATTTTCGGAAATATGAAATTGTATAAGTACGTAACAGTTCCAAACAGAACGTCGGGTTTTACCTATAAACAATACTGTTAACCGTATTTTCACAAAATATTTTGATATGATATAATCCTCTCTCCATTTCTTATGTGAAATGTTAATTATTGGAGAACTAGAGTTAGAAATTCTTTCATGGAATTAAAATGTTCGGAGTAAGAAAAAGAATTTATATATATATTACAGGAAATCGAAGCCGAAGAAACAAAATTATTATCGAATGTAAACAATTCGTTATTTCAGGGCATTATGTTATATATGAATTGAATAAAAACAAATAATACAAGCCATGTTCCATAATAACTTATGTACTGTCGATTACATACCAATAAATATGCTATGAGATGATATGAATCACAAGACACCGTATAATATGCATGATGGCAGTGGGGAGGGTGAAGTGTACAGTTACACAGCCACTAAGTGATCAGCTGATTCTGACAGCTCGCTCATCGTAGAAAACTTGACTAAGTCAGTGTTGCCATCTTTATATTTTGCTACAGATAACTATAAGCTTCGGTGCGTTATAACCCAGTCTAACAAGCTCTTAAGGTCGGAAACTTGCTGCAATTATATGTAAACATATTTAGGTAAAATAAATATATATCTTGATACATCAAACATTTAATTGACTCAACAAAAGAAAACAAACTGATTCATCATTGGATACATCAAACAATACCTCAAAATAACAAATTCATTCGTCATTGGTACTTTAAACATTTCGTGTAAGTAAAGCAATTACTTCAATCATCGCTTTCTGACTCCTTACTGTCACTGCGATGTTTATAATCAATTTTTTCCAGTTAGATGGTCACGTACTATATCACTTCAGAAGTAATATCCTCCACCTCTCTTGTGTGACGCATACATGACCTCCAGTCCTCTGCTGTTACTCTGTCTATTGCACGTTTAGTTATATGTTCAACATTTGTCAAAGTCTGATTTTTATTTGAATTGCATTTCTTAACCTCATTTTTTATTTGTGCCCAAATCAATTCTATGGGGTTGAATTCGCAATGATAAGGAGGAGGTCTAAATACCTTATGGCCAGCATCTCGAGCGGTTTTGTTAATTTCATACTGCTGTATGTATGTATTTGTGCTTCTTTACCACATCAAGAAGTTCGCATTTGGTAAAATAAGGGTCATGAGCTATATTGTGTTAGGTTAACCAGGAGACAATCTCCGCTTTCTTTGAACTGCTCACAGGTGCTTTGTTTGATATTTGGAATGATATGAAGCATTATCTAAGACAATGAGAGACCGAGCTGGAATGTTTGACAGTAGCTGTGTTTGAAACCATGATAGGAAGCATGTATGATTCATACTGTCACGGTAATCGCCCTTATTACCATTTTTCGATGGAAAAATTAGCAATCCTTCAGGTACGAATCCATTTTCCCCCCCAGCATGCACTATGATAAATGCAGCTCCTTTTCCCGTTTTCACTCTGGGACCAACAATTCCATCGGGTAATGTCCAACATTTGTTCACACACACTCGTTTTGATTGACCTGTGTTTCGTCCACGTAAACTTCTGGCCTTGGAGTGTCGGATTTTCTGTTTTCATCAATAAGTCTTAGATATTTATTTCTTGCAAGAACAATATCGTTCCTTTCCATTAACAACTTCCTGCCACTTTCAGCCTTTTTATAGTGAAAACCCATTTCCTTAACAAGCTCGAGAAGGGACGTATAATCTACCAGGAAATTCAAAGGTGGCTCCTTCACCTTTTCCAGTAATTTCTTGATTGTTGGAATTTCACCTCTTTTGTAGAAAGCCATTATCTCCCGGCGTACACAGTCCCTATCAAAATTATCCAAAGCTCTCATTACTGGTGATGTTCTGGTCCTAGGGGGTGGGGAGTAGCCTGCATTTTCTCCACGCTTGTGTTGTTGCTTTATTCGCTGAATGCAGCCGACAGATATTCCCATTGCAGCAGCAGCAGTCCTTTTTGAAATACCATCTTCGCATTCCTGGTCACGTTGCTCACGAAGATAGTTGAAGACCTTAATTAAGACGATTCTCGTCGAGCTCATTACCCGTCCTATACGTTTGGTGTCTTTCAAGAAATCCTCCATTACTGAAGTCAAGACACTCCTCCTTCATACTTCAGTGTTTGCATATCTCGGAATGGTTACTGTGCTGACAGCTGTTTCTTTTTATTCTAGGTTAGCTCGGTTAACTACAGCGTTGAAATTCCCTCCAATTTCAGTAACTGGCTATTCAAGTGATCATTTTGCCCCCTGCATAAGACGCATGTTTTTAACCATTAAACATGTTATTTTGACACTGAGACTACTATATTCATTTTATATAGCATCTCCGTATTTAAATGACTTTAATGATTGACATGATTTTGACCTATCTTTTATATATTTACCGGATATTGAAGATAAATGAATCAGACTGCATTCGAAAACGTGTAAAATCCTCGACTTTGACTATTTGAATTATAATGTAATCATAATATTCTCAAATTAATCAGAGGTGTTGATAATTTGACATATTTTTTTCTTTAATTTAGAGACTATAATTGACTGCTACAGGAAAAACAACTCGAATTAGTACTTGCAAGCGCATTCAATACACTCAAATGAACAGCCACACGAACAGTTGCTGTATTCCAGTCACATCTTCGCTTACAAAGGGGCGGGGCATCACCGCCAACTTAACTTGCGGCAAGTTATTAGTAAACTGGTTCCGATTCAAGTGATATCCTAGTGCTTTGTGACGCATTTCCTTTTCGGACTTTCTTACCGTGTAGTGCATTCACGCAATTCCGATTGCCACAAGCAAGAAAAGTAGGCCTACCATCCTTATGAGGGAGAAATTCGAACGACTGCGCCTCGGAAGTTTGTTAGAAGAGAGGTCGAAGTAAACGGGAATCGTCTCGCCTGGGAGAGCAACAACACCAGAACGCCCAGATCCAAGTAAGGGGTTTGTTTTCCTGTATAGTGATATCCTGTTTAGTGATTACTATTTTTCATAATATTAATTAATTATTTAAGAAGACGGTAATTCTAAGTATTAGCTCCACGCCTGTTTTTACCTTGGAAACTGTTTTTTTCTACACTTTTAGGGCTTTGATACGGGCGGTGCATTTGTTTGTTGTAGGCAAAGTGGAATGTCCCTTTGCCGTGTTTAGTACTGGCCCGGGGGGCGGGGGTTACGGTACCCTACGTTAACAAGTTATTGCACTTGCCGGACGGGGTATGGAAACCCATTGTTGGGTGGACTTCAGGGTTAATTACAGGTTAATTACATTCGACCCCCAAAAAATGTTAAATTGTAAATAAGCAACCAAAATAGTATCAAAAAACTGCCATTACTCGCTAAATACCCGCCGTGTATCTATTACTTATATCTACCAAGAAAACAATGCTTGATTTTACTGTAGTGAGTTGACGTCTGACTCGTGACTTGTGTAGGCTTTTGTTCAGCGTTTGTTTACTTTATCCACGCAGATGTTTCTCTCTCCAGTATCTGAACGGAAAACATGTACAGTGGTAGCGAATCGCATATAGGTTATGTACAGTAGAAAATTTACATTGATAGCATATACTTTTATAGGTTATGAAGAAAACGTTAGGGAGAGTGTAAAACGATAGGAACAAAACTTTCCTAGAATACCATGTCCTGGCCTAATCTCATTACGGCATTTATTTTTATAATTTATATTACTAAATAAATTCGCGCTGATAGCATATAGCCTACTATTTTTCATAGGTTAGGGATAATACATTAGATTGGGCGCATATATGAATGGATTTTTTTTATGAAAAAACTTTGCACTGATAAATAGATATATATATA
>JANJGK010005319.1:2500-48150 GCA_039081455.1 Macrobrachium rosenbergii
ATATATATATAATATATATATATATATATATAATATATATATATATATATATAAATATAAAAGGGAGAGTGTATAATAATTGGTAAAAAGAAGTACAGCCTTAAGAACTAACCCCTAAAAATAAAAAAAAATAAAAAATGAAATCATAAGACTGAAGGAATTGTGAGAAGCAAGAAATTGACCTAACGAAAAGTGACAATAGGATTAACGAGGCCATTGGGTCCTCCATAAGCCAAATTGACAGGATTTCCTTTGTGATTGAGAAACTCCTTCCAAAGAAGTCTAGGCAGGATTTTTGCGGACAATCTCACATCATCCTGAACCCCCATTTTGTTAATGAAGTTAAGAAAATTGGTTCATTTCTCATCGAAAATGGTTATACTTTTCTGTAAAGGAAAACTATTTTGCCGGCTATGTCTGTCCGTCCGCACTTTTTTCTGTCCGCACTTTTCTGTCCGCCCTCAGATCATAAAAGCTACTGAGGAGGCTAGAGGACTGCAAATTGGTATGTTGATAATCCACCCTCCAGTCATCAAACATACCAAGCTTCAGCCCTCTAGCCTCAGTAGTTTTTACTTTATTTAAGGTTAAAGTTTGTCATAATCGTACTTCTGTCAACGATATAGAATAGGCCACCACCAGGCAGTGGTTAAGGTTCATGGGCAGCGGCTCATACAGCATTATATACCGAGACCACCGAAAGATAGATTTGTTTTTGGTGGCGTTGATTAAGCGATGTACAGAGAACTCGATTGTGCCGAAGAAACTTCTGCGTAGTTTTTACTTGTTTTTTTTTCTTACCTTTTCTCTTAGTAGTTATCATATTTTTTTATATTTATGAATCAGTGTCGCATGGTTTTTGCTTTTTCAGCGATATTTTTCAGAAATATTTCTGTCATTGCCTCTCTCTCTCTCTCTCTCTCTCCTCTCTCTCTCTCTCTCTCTCTCTCTCTCTCCTCTCTCTCTCTCTCTCTCTCTCTCTCCGCAGAGAGAGACAAGTTCTAGGAAGCGGTGATAAGTAAATAAATATGAGGGAACAGAAAATGAATCCGACACGCCTGGAATTCAGGAGACGTCAGCTGCAGCAGCAGAGACAGCTGCAGCAGCAGAGAGCAGGAATGAATTTCTTCCTCACTTTGACCATGTGGAGATCAGAAGACTCCAAAACTGCACTAGGAGGCAAAGTGTTCCACATTTTAGTTGTAGCCAAGATAAAACTCCCAGCAAACAGTAGTTTTGTAGAAGGTCCACAATAACTTATCAATGGTAGAATGTGAGTCCTTATAAAAATGTATAAAAAGCTCTGGAACCCTTTTTATACATTTTTATAAAGTCTCACATTCTAACATTGATATATTATTGGACCTTTTACAAAATTACTCCTGTTCTCGACATTGAGAGTTCTACACACAGAGTAGTTATTAAACCTGATACTAGAAAAAGACACTGTGTGAAGCAGCTTGCCTGTTTATGCAAGTAAGGACAACTAGGTTAGGTAAAGCAAAACGTAGAGGATTTTTGTCTTTGTATGTTACATTCAGTGCAACAAACAAGGTGAACTCACTGAAGTAGATGCATCTTATTCCCTCTTTTCTTCTTTTCCAGGTGTATCTGCCCTTTCCAAGCCTCCCTAGGTGCCCCCCCGCTTTCCTTTAACCCTTCAATTCTCCCAGTAAGGTCTCCCCCCCCCCACCCCTGGCCCGCCCACCCTCCAAGCAAACCCCAGGCAAGAGATCCAGTATCTAAGTAAAGCGTCTTTCTGAAAGCATTCTGCCACTGACACTCTTTGCAGATTGTCAGTTCGGGTTCCTCTCCTTTATTTCACTCGTTCGAATGAGCAAATACGAGGGTGAACGAGAGAGAGAGAGAGAGAGAGAGAGAGAGAGAGAGAGAGAGAGAGAGAGAGAGAGAATTATTGGAAAGAGGAGAAAGAGTTGGAATTCAATAACTTGCCACATGAAAAATATGTCATGACTGGTAAGATGCGACTTCAAAAACAAATTTTAAGCAAAATCAGATTAATTTGTGTATAGCCAACTAGCTGTAATGTAACCCCCTTAGTTTCTACAATTAATACAAATTTCTGTCTCTAGATGGAAAAATATTTCGGTAATCCCAAAATCATTGACCATGATATTATTTTGGTAATCCCACAATCACTGAATATAATATTTTGATAGTTCCAGAATCACTGAACATAATATTATTTTGGTAATCCCAGAATCATTGAACAGAATATTGTTTTGATAATCCCACAATCATTGACTAAAACATTATTTTGATAATCCCAGAATTATTAAAAATAATATTTTGATAATCCCACAATCATTGACGAAAAAATTATTTTGATAATCCCAGAATTATTAAAAATAATATTTTGACTCCCACAATCATTGACTAAAATATTATTTGATAATCCCAGAATTATTAACAATAATATTTTGATAATGCCACAATCATTGAACATAATATTAATCCCGGAATCATTGAACATATTTGATAATCCCAGAATCATTGAAGGTAATATAATTTTGATACTCCCACAATCATTGAACATGATATTTAATTCTATAATAATTGACGAAAAACACCCTTAGGGAAACTGCTCCTTCCGGAGAGATGTGCCACTAATAGATTAGCATCGGTCGAGACCTGACTCGGCCGCTCGACAATAAACAACTCAAGACGAACTTCTTCCTAATGGTTTTCTCTCGAGCTGTTCGTCAACTTCTGAGAAACTTCGTCGACGGCAGAACGAAGTTTATCCTCCTCAACATTTCGGTTACCTATAATATACACGTCCGAAGTTATGGGGGAAAATTCGGCTGGTTTACACTTCCGAAGTTCGAGAGACATCAGGGTGACTCTGGGGTTCTCAGAGTGGCGGTAATCATTTTCCTTTTTCAGTTTTCTGTAAAAGAAAACTATTGTGCTGGCTTCGTCTGTCCGCCTGCACTTTTTCTGTCCGCCTGCACTTTTTCTGTCCGCCCTCAGATCTTACAAACCACTGAGGCTAGAGGGCTGCAAATTGTTATGTTGATCATCCACCCTCCAGTCAGCAAACATACCAAATTGCAGCCCTCTAACCTCAGTGGTTTTTATCTTATCTAAGGTTCAAGTTAGCCATAATCGTGCTTCTGACAACGATATATGATAGGGCCACCACCCCGGGCACTGGTTAAAGTTTTATGGGCCGTGTCTCATACAGCATTATACCGAGACTACTGACAGATAGATCTATTTTCGGTGACCTTCATTGTACGCCAGTACAGAAAACTCGATTGCCTCCGAAGAAACTTCGGCGCATTTTTACTTGTTTTGTCTTAATTCTCATCAAGACAAAAGTTTTGTCTTAATTCCCATCAAGAGAAAATTCAGTTACTTCAAATACCCCCGTCCCAGAAAGCTTCCCAAATTCCTCTCCTCTCAAGGAAGCTTGAAATTGGCCTACTTCAAAAGGCGTCTCCTCCCTATGAACCTTGAGAAGGAGGAGGAGAAGGAGGAGGAGTGGGAGAAGAAGAGGAAGAGGTGGAAGAGCAGCCAAGATGGTGAGGAACAGGAGTGAGAGAGAGAGAAAAGGGGGGGGCGGCTTAGGCTGACTTGCTAGTAAAAGTTCCATGGGAAGCTTTCCAGGAGGAAGAAGAAGAAGAAAAAGGAGGAGGAAAATGAAAAGAAGAAGAAGAAGAAGAAGAAGAAGAAGAAGGAAGAGGAAAATGGAAAAGAGAAGAAGACAGGAAATGAAAAGAAGAAGAAGAAGGAAAATGAAAAGAAGAAGAAGAAGAATGAAGAGGAAAATGAAAAAGAGAAGAAGTCAGGAAATGAAAAGAAGAAGAAGAAGAAGAACGAGAAGAAGAAGAAGACGAAGGGGGAGGAAAATGAAAAAGAGAAGAAGACCGAAAATGAAAAGAAGACGAAGGATTTAAAAGAAGAAGAAAGAGGGAGAAGCAGAAGAAGAAGAAGGAGAAGATGGTGATGATGATGATTTTTGCTTGCATGAACGATCGGTACTTGAACATGTTTGTTTTTATTTATTTATTTATTTATTTTATTTGTTTTATTTGATTTGATTTTTAAGATTTTTTGGTTAGATGCTTCTTCCTCGATGATGGCTCCCTGGAGAAGTGTCCAGTCTGGGCCAAGGTGTTTTTGCTGGGTGAAGAAGGTTTTATTCTTTATTTTCTGAGGTTTTTTTCAAATCTTAGTTGGTATATTATTTTTGCCGGCTATATTTTGCTGTGTTTTCCATTATCTTTCTATTTAAGAGATTTTCTTTATTCTTAGGTTGCATAATATTCTCTGTTCAGTTGTGTTTTGGTGGTTTTATCATTATCTTTTCATTTGATTGTTTTTTTTTAACTCTCCGTTCGTATATGGTTCTACACTAACTGCATTTTGGTGTTATATAAATTTCTCTCTCTCTCTCTCTCTCTCTCTCTCTCTCTCTCTCTCTCTCTCTCTCTCTCTCTCTCTCTCTCTCTCTCGTAAAGGAGAGGATCCTACAACCTACCTCGAAGAATATATTAGCGTCTCACAGACCTAAAGACACTTGAAGGATTATGAGAGATATGGCATCCAGTGGTCTGATAATCTAATGAATTTTTAGAAGTGGATTCAAGTGAATCAGCCATCCTTCCTTCGTCCAGGAGTGTGGGAAACAGATACACTATATTCGTTCCTTCAAGAGTGTGAGAGTCAGATTATATTCATTCCTTCAAGAGTGTGGAAGACAGATTCACTATATTCGTTCCTTCAAGAATGTGGGAGACAGATAAACTATATTCATCCCTTCAAGAGTGTGGGAGACAAATAGACTATATTCATTCCTTCAGGAATGTGAGAGTCAGATTATATTCATTCCTTCAAGAGTGTGGAAGACAGATTCACTATATTCATTCCTTCTAGAGTGTGGGAGATAGATTTACTATATTCATCCCTTCAAGAATGTGGGAGACAGATAGACTATATCCATCCCTTCAAGAGTGTGGGAGGCAAATACACTATATTCATTCCTTCAAGAGTGTGAGAGTCAGATTATATATATTCCTTCAAAAGTGTGGAAGACAGATTCAGTATATTTATTCCTTCTAGAGTGTGGGAGATAGATTTACTATATTCATCCCTTCAAGAGTGTGGGATACAGATAGACTATATCCATCCCTTCAAGAGTGTGGGAGACAAATAAACTATATTCATTCCTTCAAGAGTGTGAGAGTCAGATTATATTCATTCCTTCAAGAGTGTGGAAGACAGATTCTGTATATTTATCCCCTCTAGAGTGTGGGAGATAGATTTACTATATTCATCCCTTCAAGAGTGTGGGAGACAGATAAACTATATTCATCCCTTCAAGAGTGTGGGAGACAAATACACTATATTCATTCCTTCAAGAGTGTAAGAGTCAGATTATATTCATTCCTTCAAGAGTGTGGAAGACAGATTCACTATATTTATTCCTTCTAGAGTGTGGGAGATAGATTTACTATATTCATCCCTTCAAGAGTGTGGGAGACAGATAAACTATATCTATCCCTTCAAGAGTGTGGGAGACAAATACACTATATTCATTCCTTCAAGAGTGTGAGAGTCAGATTATATTCATTCCTTCAAGAGTGTGGAAGACAGATTCAATATACTCATTCCTTCAAAAGTGTGGGAGATAGATTTACTATATTCATCCCTTCAAGAGTGTGGGAGACAGATAAACTATATTCATCCCTTCAAGAGTGTGGGAACAGATATACTAATTTCAGTCATTCAAGAGTGTGGAAGACAGATTCACTATATTCATTCCTTCAAGAGTGTGGAAGATAGATTCACTATATCCATTCCTTAAAGAGTGTGGGAGACAGATACACTATATTCATTCCTACAAGAGTGTGGGAATCAGATACACTTTATTCAGTCATTCAAGAGTGTGGGAGACAGATAAACTATATTCATTTCTTTATGAATGTGGGAGACAGATAAACTATATTCATTTCTTCATGAATGTGGGAGACAGATACCTATATTCATACCTTCAAGAGTGTGGGAGACAGATTCACTATATTCATTCCTTCTAGAGTGTGGGAGACAGATACATTATATTCATTCCTTCAAGAGTGTGGGAGACAGATTCACTATATTCATTCCTTCAAGTGTGTGGGAGACAGATACTTTATATTAATTCCTTCAAGAGTGTGGCCGACAAATTTACTAGATTCGTTCCTTCAAGTGTGTGGGAGACAGATTCACTATATTCATTCCTTCAAGAATTTGGGAGACAGATTCACTATATTCATTCCTTCTACAGTGTGGGAATCAGATACACTGTATTCAGTCATTCAAGAATTTGGGAGACAGATACACTATATTCATTTCTTCAAGAGTGTGGGAGACAGATACCTACATTCATTCCTTCAAGAGTGTGGGAGATAGATTCACTGTATTCATTCCTTCAGTAGTGTGGGAGACAGATTCACTATATTCATTCCTTCATTATTGTGGGAGACAAATTTACTAGATTCTTTCCTTCAAGACTGTTGTGGAACCAGGTTCACTATATTCATTCCTTCAAGAGTGTGGGAGACAGATACACTATGTTCATTCCTTCAAGAGTGTGGGAGACAGATTCACTATATTCGTGCCTTCAAGAGTGTTGGAGACAGATACACTGTATTCAGTTATTCAAGAGTGTGGGAGACAGACTCACTATATTCATTCCTTCAAGAGTGTGGGAGACTGATTCGTTATATTCATGCCTTCAAGAATGTGGAAGACAGATTTACTATGATCATTCCTCCAAGAGTGTGGGAGACAGATACACTATATTCATTCCTTCAAGAGTGTGAGAGTCAGATTATATTCATTCTTTCAAGAGTGTGGAAGACACATAAACTATATTCATCCTTTCAAGAGTGTGGGAGACAGATACACTATGTTTATTCCTTCTATAGTGTGGGAGAGATACACTATATTCATTCCTTCAAGAGTGTGGGAGACAGATTCACTATATTCATTCCTTCAAGAGTGTGGGGGATAGATTTACTATATTCATTCCTTCAAGAGTGTGGGAGACAGATAAACTATATTTATTCCTTCAAGAGTTTGGGAGGCAGATACACTATTATTAATTCCTTTAAGAGTGTGGGAGATAGTGTGTGGGAAACAGATAAACTATATTCATTCCTTCAATAGTGTGAGAGACAGATTCACTATATTCATTTCTTCAAGAGTTTGGGAGATAGGTTCACAATATTCATTACTTCAAGGGAGTGGCAGACAAATTCACTATATTCATTCCTTCAAGAGTGTGGGAGTTAGATTTACTATATTCCTTCAATAGTATGGGAGACAGTTACGCTATATTCATTCCTTCAAGAGTATGGGAGACAGATTCACTATAATCATTCCTTGCAGAGTGCAGGCCTCATCCTTCCCGCTTTCAGCTTCAATATTCGCGGTCCAACGAATTTCCAGTGGCCCCTCAACCGCTTTCCGTCTGCTGTCCTTGGCCACAAGGGCAGGCTTCACTTTTATGCTTCCAGCTTCAGTCTTCTGGGTAAGTGAACTTCCAGCGGCCCCCCAACTGCTTTCCATCCGCCCTCCTCAGCCACAAATCCAGGTTTCTCCTTTCCGCTTCCTGCTTCAGTCCTCCGGATGCAGCGAACTTCCAGCGACCCCCACACCACTTTCCATCCGCCGTCCTCGGCCACAATTCCAGATTCTCTTTTCCGCTTTCAGCTTAAGTCTTCCTGGTGCATCAAACTTCCAGCGGCCCCCCTACCGCTTTCCATCTGCCGCCCTCAGCCACACATCAAGGTTTCACTTTTGCGCTTCCAGCTTCAGTCTTCCAGGTCCAGCGAACTTCCAGCGGTCCCCCAACCACTTTCAATCCACCATCCTCGACCTCAAGTCCATGCTTCAATTTTGTGCTTCCTTCTTCAGTGTTCCAGGTCCAACAAACTTCCAGCGGCCCTCCAACCGCTTTCTATCCGCCATCCTTGGCCACAATTTCCATATTCAAATGTATACAGTTTGGTATACATTGGAGTGATGATAATCGAAACAATGGTTCTTCAGTAGAACATGATTGTAATAACCTTTTCAATTACTACTACAACTAATGTTTATAGAGAAGTCCAGGCTTCACTTTTGCGCTTCCAGCTTCAGTCTTCCGGGTCCAGCGACTCCCAGCGGCCCGTAACCTATTTTCATCCGGTGTCCTCTGCCAGAAGTCCGGGTTTCACCTTTGCACTTCCAGCTTCAGTCTCCTGGTTCCAGCGAACTTGCAGCGGTCCCCCAACCGCTATCCATCAGCCATTTGCGCTTCCAGCTTCAGTCTTACAGTTCCAGCAAATTTCCAGTGGCCCCCCAACCGCTTTCCATCCACCGTCCTCGGCCACAAGTCCAGGCTTCACTTTTGCGCTTCCAGCTTCAGTCTCCTTGTTCCAGTGAACTTGCAGCAATCTCCCAAACTATTTCCATCCGCTGTCCTTGGCCACAAGCCCAGGCTTCACTTTTGCGCTTCCAGCTTCAGTTTTCCAGGTCTAGCGAACTTCGAGCAGCCCCCCAACCTATTTCCATCCGCCGTCCTTGGCCACAAGTTCAGGCTTCACTTTTGCGCTTCCAGCTTCAGTCCTCCAGGTCCAGTGAACTTCCAGTAGCCACCAGCCGCTTTCCATCCACCGTCCTCGGCCACAAGTCCAGGCTTCTCCTTTCTGCTTCCAGCTTCAGTCTTCCAGGTGTAGCGAACTTCCAGCGGCCCCCAACCGCTTTCCATCCGCCATCCTCAGCCTAAAGTCCAGGCTTCTCCTTTCTGCGTTCAGCTTCAGTCTTCTGGGTCCAACGAACTTCCAGCGGCCCACCAACCACTTTCCATCTGCCGTCCACATCCACAAGTCAAAGCTACATTTTTGTACTTCAGGCTTCAGTCTTCTGGGTCCAGCAAACTTCCAACAGCCCCCCAACCACCCTCCATCCAACATTCTCAGCCACAAGTCCAGGATTTTCCTTTCCACTTTCAGCTTCAGTCTTCCGTGTGCAGCAAACTTTCAGCAGCCTCCCAACCTCTTTCCATCAGCTGTCCTTGGCCACCAGTCCATGCTTTACTTTTGTGCTACCAGCTTTAACCCTCAGGGTCCAGCGAACTTCCAGCAGCCCCCCAACCGCCTTCCATCTGCCGTTCTCAGCCACAAGTTCAGATTTCACTATTGCGCTTCCAGCTTCAGTCTTCCGAGTCCAGCGAATTTCCAGCAGCCCCCAATTGCTTTCCATCCGTCATCCTCAGTCACAATGCCAGGCTTCACTTTTGCACTTCCAGCTTCAGTCTTCCGGGTCCAGCGTTCTTCCAGCAGCCCCTCAACCACTTTCCATCTGCTGTCCACAGCCACAAGTCCAGGCTTCTCCTTTCTGCTTTCAGCTTTAGTCTTCCATGTGCAGCGAACTTCCAGTGGCCTCCCAATCGCTTTCCAGCCGCTGTCCTCGGCCAGGAGTCCACTCCTCGCCTTTCCATTTTCACCTTCAGTCTTCCATGTGCAGCGAACTTCCAGCAGCCCCCCAACCGCTTTCCATCTGCCGTCCTCAGCCACAAGTCCAGGCCTCATCCTTCCCACTTTCAGCTTCAGTCTTTGTGGTCCAACGAACTTCCAGCGGCCCCCCAACCACTTTCCATATGCCATCCTCAGCCACAAGTCCAGGCTTCACTTTTGTGCTTCCAGCTTCAGTCTTCTGGGTCCACCGAACTTCCAGCAGCCCCCAACCACTTTCCATCTGCCGTCCTTGGCCAAAAGTCCAGTCTTCACTTTTGTGCTTCCAGCTTCGGTCTTCTGGGTCCAGTGAACTTCCAGCGGGCCCCCAACCGCTTTCCATCTGCCATCCTTGGCCACAGGTCCAGTCTCCACCTTTGTGCTTCCAGCTTCAGTCTTGTGGGTCCAGCAAAATTCCAACGACCACCCAAATGCTTTCTATCCGCCATCCTCGGCCACAAGTTCCCTCTTAACTTTTGCGCTTCCAGCTTCAGTCTTCCGGGTCCTACGAACTTCCAGCAGCGGCCCAACTGCTTTCCATCTGCCTTCCTCGGCCACTAGTCAAGGCTTCTCCTTTCTGCTTTCAGCTTCAGTCTTCCAGGTCCAGTGAACTTCCAGTGTCCCCCCAACTGCTTTCATCCACCGTCCTCAGCCACAAGTCCAGACTTCACTTTTGTGTTTTCTGCTTCAGTCTTCAGGGTCTGGCGAACTTCCAGCGTCCCCCCAGCCGCTTTCCATACCCTGTCCTCGGCCTCAAGTGCAGGCTTCACTATTGTGATTCCAGCTACAGTCTTGTGGGTCCAGCAAACTTCCAGCAACCCTCCAAACGCTTTCCATCCTTCATCCTTAGCCACAATTTCCAGGATTCAAATTCATACAGTTTGGTATACATGGGAATGATGATGATCAACACGATGGTTCCCAACCGGGTTCCATCCACCGTCCTTGGCCACAAGTCCATGCTTAACTTTTGTGCTTCCAGCTTCAGTCTTCTGGGTCCAGCAAACTTCCAGAGGCCTCCCAACTGCTTTCTATCTGCTGTCCTCAGCCACAAGTCCAGGCTTCTCCTTATCGCTTTCAGCTTTAGTCTTCCGTATGCAGCAAACTTCCACTGTCCTCCCACTTGGTTTCCAGCTTCCGTCCTCGGCCAGAAGTCCACGCTACTCCTTTCCACTTTCACCCTCAGTCTTCCATGTGCAGCAAACTTCCAGCAGCCCCCCAACCACTTTCCATCCACCGTCTTCAGCCACAAGTCCAGGTCTCATCCTTCCCACTTTCAGCTTCAGTCTTCGTGGTCCAACGAACTTCCAGCGGCCCCCCAACCGCTTTCTATCTGCCGTCCTCGGCCACAAGTCCAGGCTTCACTTATGTGCTTCCAGCTTCAGTCTTCAGGGTCCAGCGAACTTCCAGCAGTCCCCAACCACTTTCCATCTGCCGTCCTCGGCCACAAGTCCAGGCTTCATTTTTGTGCTTCTAGCTTCAGTCTTCTGGGTCCAGTGAACTTCCAGCGGCCCCCCAACCGCTTTCCATCCCCTGTCCTCAGCCTCAAGTCCGTGCTTCAATTTTGTGCTTCCTTCTTCAGCATTCCAGGTCCAACAAACTTCCAGCGGCCCTCCGCCCTCCAACCGCTTTCTATCCGCCATCCTTGGCCACAATTTCCATATTCAAATTTATACAGTTTGGTATACATGGGAGTGTTGATTATCGAAACAATGGTTGTTCAGTAGAACATGATTGTAATACCGTTTTCAGTTAGTACTACAACTTAAGCTTATAGAGAAGTCCAGGCTTCACTTTTGCACTTCCAGCTTCAGTCTTCTGGGTCTGGCGAGCTTCCAGCAGTCACCAACCGCTTGCCATCTGCCATCCTCGGCCACAAGTCCAGGCTTCACTTTTACACTTCCAGCTTCAGTCTTCTGAGTCCGGAGAACTTCCAGCAGTCCCCAACCGCTTTCCATCTGACATCCTCGGCCAGAAGTCCAGTCTTCACTTTTGCACTTCCAGCTTCAGTCTTCTGGGTCTAGTGAGCTTCCAGCGGCCCCTCAACTGCTTTGCATCCGCCATCCTCGGCCACAAGTCCAGGCTCTACCTTTGCACTTCCAGCTTCAGTCTTCTGGGTCTAGTGAGCTTCCAGCAGCCCCCCAACCGCTTTCCATCCGCCATCCTCGGCCACAAGTCCAGTCTCCACCTTTGCGCTTCCAGCTTCAGTCTTCTGGGTCCAGCAAAATTCCAACGACCACCCAACCGCTTTCTATCCGCCACCCTCGGCCACAAGTTTCCTCTTAAATTTTGCGATTCCAGCTTCAGTCTTCCGGGTCCAACGAGCCTCCAGTGGTCCTCCAACTGCTTTCCATCTGCCTTCCTCAGCCACAAATCAAGGCTTTCCCTTTCCGCTTTCAGCTTCAGTCTTCCGGGTCCAGCGAACTTCCAGTTTCCCCCCAACTGCTTTCATCCGCCGTCCTCAGCCACAAGTCCAGACTTCACTTTTGTGTTTCCTGCTTCAATCTTCAGGGTCTGGTGAACGTCCAGCATCCCCCCAGCCGATTTCCATACCCTGTCCTCGGCCTCAAGTGCAGGCTTCACTATTGTGATTCCAGCTTCAGTCTTGCGGGTCCAGCAAACTTCCAGCGACCCTCCAACTGCTTTCCATCCTTCATCCTCAGCCACAATTTCCCGGATTCAAATTCATACAGTTTGGTATACATGGTAATGGTGATGATCAACACGATGGTTCTTCAACAGAACATTATTGTAATAACCTTTTCAATTACTACTATAACTGAAGCTTATAGACATGTCCAGGCTTCACTTTTGCACTTCCAGGTTCAGTACTCCGGGTGGAGCAAACTTCCAGCTGCCCTCAACCACTTTCCATCAGCCATGCTCAGCCAAAAGTACAGTCTCCATTTTTGAGCTTCCATCTTCAGTCTTCCGGGTCTAGCGAACTTCCTGTGGGCCCCCAACTGCTTTCCATCCACTGTCCTCAGCCATATGTCCAGACTTAACTTTTGCTCTTCCAGCTTCAGTCCTCCGGGTTCAGAGAACTTCCAGCAGCCCCACAACCAACTTCTGTCCGTCCTCCTCAGCCACAAGTCCAGACTTTCCTTTCCTCTTCCAGCTTCAGTCTTCCCAGTGCAGCAAACTCCAGCAGCCCCACCCGCTTTTTATCCGCTATCCTCGGCCACAAGTCCAGGCTTCTCCTTTCTGCTTTCAGCTTCAGTCTTCTGGGTGCAGAGAACTTCCAAGGTCCCCGAACTACTTTCTATTCGCCATCCTCGGCCACAAGTCCAGGCTTCTCCTTTTCGCTTTCAGTTTCAGTCTTCCGGGTCCAGCGAACTTCCAGCGGCCCCCCAACCGCTTTCCATCCACCGTCCTCAGCCACAATTTCCTTATTCAAATTTATGCAGTTTGTTATACATTGGAGTGGTGATGATCGAAACAATGGTTCTTCAACAGAACATGATTGTAATAACATTTTCAATTACTACTACAGCTGAAGCTTATAGAGAAGTCCAGGCTTCACTTTTGCGCTTCAAGATTCGGTCTTCCGTGTCCAGCTAACTTCCAGCTGGCCCCCAACTGCTTTCCATCCGCCGTCCTCGGCCATGACTCCAGGCTTCACTTTTGTGCTTCTAGCTTAAGTCTCCCGGGACCAGCGAAATTCCAGCAGCCGCCCAACCACTTTCCATCCGCCGTCCTCAACCACAACTCCATGCTTCACTTTTGTGCTTCCAGCTTCAGTCTTCTGGGTGCAGCAAACTTCCAACTCCCCCTGCCCCAACCCCTTTCCATCCTCAGTCCTCGGCCACAAGTCCAGTCTTCACTTTTGCACTTCTAGCTCCAGTCTCCCAGGTCCAGTGAAATTCCAGCGGGCCCCCAACCGCGTTACATCCGCCGTCCTCAGTCACAAGTCCAGGCTTCTCCTTTCTGCTTCCAGCTTCATTATTCTGGGGCCAGTGAACTTCTAGTGGCTCCCCAACCGGGTTCCATCCACCGTCCTTGGCCACAAGTCCACGGTTCACTTTAAAGCTTCCAGCTTCAGTCTTTCGCGTCCAGCGAACTTCCAGCAGAGAACCAACCGCTTTCCATCCGCCGTCCTTGGCAACAAGTCCATGCTCAACTTTTGTGCTTCCAGCTTCAGTCTTTTGGGTCCAGCAAACCTCCAGCGGCCCCCCAACTGCTTTCCATCTGCTGTCCTCGGCCAAAAGTCCAGGCTTCTCCTTTCGGCTTTCAGCTGCAGTCTTCCGGGTCCAGCGAACTTCCAGCGGACCCCCAACTGGTTTCCATCCGCCATCCTGAACCACAAATCCAGACCACTTTTGCGCTTCCAGTTTCAGTGTTCTGGGTCCAATGAACTTCCAGTGGCCCCCCAACTGCTTTCCATCCGCTGTCCTCGTACACATGTCAGGCTTCACTTTTACGCTTCCAGTTTCAGTCTTCGGGGTCCAGCGAACTTCCAGCTGGCCCCCAACTGCTTTCCATCTGCGGTCCTAGTACACAAGTCCAGGCTTCACTTTTTCGCTTCCAATTTCAGTCTTCAGGGTCTAGTGAACTTCCAGCTGGCCCCTACCACTTTCCACCTGCTGTCCTTGGCCACAAGTCCAGGATTCAGTTTTGCGCTTCCAGCTCCAGTCTTCCAGGTCCAGCGAACTTCCAGTGGCCCCTGAACCGCTTTCCATCTGCAGTCCTGGGCCACAAGTCCAGGCTTCCCTTTTGCACTTCCAGCTTCAGTCTTACGGGCCCAGCGAACTCCCAGTGGCCCCTCAACCACTTTCCCTCTGCCGTCCTCAGCCACAAGTCCATGCCTCTCCTTTCCGCTTCCAGTTTCAGTCTTCTAGGTCCAGCAAACTTCCAGCGGCCCCCCAACCACTTTCCATCTGCCGTAGTCGACCACAAGTCCAGGCTTCACTTTTACACTGCCAGCTTCAGTCTTCCAGGTCCAGAGAACTTCCAGGGGCCCCCCAACAGCTTTCCATCCGCCGTCCACGGACACAAGTCCAGGCATCACTTTTGTGCTTCCAGCTCCATTCTTTCGTGTCCAGCAAACTTCCAGCTGCCCCCCAACCACTTTCCATCTGCCGTAATCGGCCACAAGTCCAGGCTTCATTTTTGCTCTCTCAGCGTCAGTCTTCCAGATTCAGCGAACTTCTAGTGGCCCCCCAACCGCTTTCCATCCGCCATCCTTGGCCACAAGTCCAGGCTTCACTTTTGCGCTTCCAAGTCTAGTGTTCCCGGGTCCAACGAACTTCTAGCGGCTCCTCAACTGCTTTCAATCCGACGTCGTCAGCCATATGTTCAGGATTAAATTTTAAGCTTCCAGCTTCAGTCTTCCAGGTCCAGCGAACATTCTTGTGTTACATCCGCCATTGGCTACAAGTCCACGCTTCTCCTTTCTTGCTTCCAGCTTCTGTCTTCCTGGTGCAGCGAACTTCAGCAGCCCCCCATCGCTTTCCATCCGCCGTCCTTGGCCTCAAGTCCAGGCATCTCCTTTCCGCTTTTGGCTTCAGTCTTCCAGGTGCACTGAACTTCCGGCGGCCCCCAACTACTTTCCATCCACCACCCTCGGCCACAAGTCCAGGCTTCTCCTTTTCGCTTTTAGCTTCAGTCTTCTGGGTCCAGCGAACTTCCAGTGGCCCCCCCAACTGCTTTCCATCTGCCATACTCGGCCACAAGTCCAATCTTCACTGTTGCGATTCCGGCTTCAGTCTTCCAGGCCCTGTGAACTTCCAGCTGCCCTCCAACCGCTTTCCATCTACCTTCCTCGCCCACAATTTCCATATTAAAATTTATTAAGTTTGTTATACATTGGAGTGATGATGATCGAAACAATGGTTCCTCAGTACAACAAGATTCTAATAACTTTTTCAATTACAACTACAACTGGAGCTTATATACATGTCCAGGCTTCACTTTTGCGCTTCCAGCTTCAGTCTTCCGGGCCCAGCAAATTTCCAGCAGTCCTCAACTACTTTCCATCTGCCATACTTGTGCACAAGTCTAGGCTTCACTTTTACACTTCAAGTTTCAGTCTTCCGGGTCCAGCAAACTTCCAGTGGCCCCCAACTGCTTTCCATCCGCCGTCCTCGTACACAAGTCCAGGCTTCACTTTTATGCTTCCAGTTTCAGTCTTCCGGGTCCAGAAAACTTCCAGCTGACCCCAACTGCTTTCCATCTGCCGTCCTCGACCACAATTTCCATATTCAAATTAATAGGGTATTGCTATACATTGGAGTGATGATTATCGAAACGATGATTCTTCAATAGAACTTGATTGTAATAACCTTTTCAATTACAACTACAACTGAAGCTTATAGACAAGTCCAGGCTTCACTTTTGCACTTCCAGCTTCAGTCTTCTGGGTGCAGCAAACTTACAACAGCCCCCCCAATCACTTTCCATACTCTGACCCCGACCACAAGTCCAGTCTTCACTTTTGCGCTTCCAGCTTCAGTCTTCCAGTTCCAGCAAACTTCCAGCGGCTCCCCTACCGTGTTCCATTCACCGTCCTCGGTCACAAGTCCAGGCTTCTCCTTTCCTCTTCCAGCTTCAGTCTTCTGGGGCCAGGGAACTCCCAGTGCCCCCCCAACCGCTTTCCATCCGCCGTCCTCGGCCACAAGTCCATGCTTCACTTTTGAGCTACCAGCTTCAGTCTTCCGGGTCAAGCGAACTTCCGGTGGCAACCCAACCGCCTTCTATCCATCGTCCTCGGCCACAAGTCCAGGCTTCTTCTTTCTGCTTCCAGCTTCAGTCTTCCGGGTGCAGCGAACTTCCAACTGCCCCCAACCACTTTCCATCCACTGTACTCTGCCAAAAGTCTAGGCTTCTCATTTCTGCTTTCAGCTTCAGTGTTCCGGGTGCAGCGAACTTCCAACGTCCCCCAATCGCTTTCCACCCACCATCCTCGGCTACAAGTCCAGGCTTCACTTTTGCACTTCCAGTTTCTGTTTTCCGGGTCCAGCAGACTTCCAGAGATCCCCCAACTACTTTTCATCCTCCATCCTCGGTCACAAATCCAGGCTTTACTTTTGCACTTCCAGCTTCAGTCATCCAAGTCCAGCAAACTTCCAGTGGCCCCCCCAGCCGCTTTCCATCCGCTGTCCTCAGCCACAAATGGAGGCTTCACTTGTGCACTTTCAGCTTCAGTTTTCCGGGTCCAGTGAAATTCCAGGGGCCCACAACCACTTTCCATCGGCCGTTTGCGCTTCCAACTTCAGTCTTCCGGGTCCAGAGAACTTCCAGCTGCCCCCAAACCGCTTTCCATCAGTTGTCCTCGACCAGAATTCCAGGCTTCATTTTTGCGCTTCCAGCTTCAGTCTTCGAAGTCCAGCGAACTTCCAGCGGCCCCCAACTGCTTTCCATTGACCGGTTACGCTGCCAGCTTCAGTCTTCCAGTTCCAGAGAACTTCCAGCGGCCCCCCAACCACCGTCCTCGGTCTCAAGTGTAGGCTTCACTTTTGCACTACCAGCTTCAGTCATCCAGGTCCAGCAGACTTCCAGCAGCCCCCCAACCACTTTCCGTCGTAAGTCCTCAGCTGCAGGTCCAGGCTTCTCCTTTCCACTTTCAGCTTCAGTGTTCCGTGTGCAACAAACTTCCAGCGCCCTCCCAACTGCTTTCCAGCCACCATCCTTGGCCACAAGTCCAGGCTTCTCCTTTCCACTTTCAGCTTGTCTTCCGTGTGCAATGAACTTCCAGCAGCCCCCCAACATCTTTCCATCCGCCATCCTCAGCCACAAGTCCAGTCCTCATCATTCCTGCTTCCAGCTCCAGTCTTCCGGGTCCAACGAACTTCAAGCACCCCCCCACCAACTGCTCTCGATCTGCCATCCTTGGCCACAAGCCCAATCTTCACTTTCACCCTTCCAGCTTCAGTCTTCTGGGTCCAGCAAACTTCCAGCGGACCCCCAACCGCTTTCTATCTGGCGTCCTCGGCCACAAGTCAAGGCTTCACTTTTGTGCTTCCAGCTTCAGTCTTCTGGGTTCAGTGAACTTCCAGCGGCCCTCCAACCGCTGTCCATCCGCCGTCCTCAGCCACAATTTCCATATTCAAATGTATACAGTTTGGTATACATTGGAGTGATGATGATCGAAATAATGGATCTTCAATAGAACATGATTATAGTAACCTATTCAGTTACTACTACAACTGAAGTTTATAGACAAGTCCACATTTCACTTTTGTGCTTCCATCTTTAGTCTTCCGGGTCCAGCGAACTTACAGTGGTCCCCAACTGCTTTCCATCCACTGTCCTCGGCCACAATTCCAGGCTCCACTTTTGCACTTCCAGCTTCAGTCTTCTGGGTTCAGCGAGCTTCCAGCGACCCCCAACCGCTTTCCATCTGCCATCCATGGCCTCAAGTCCAGGCTTCACTTTTGTGCTTCCAGCTTCAGTCTTCTGGGTCCAGAGAGCTTCTAGCGACCCCCCAACCGCTTTCCATCCACTGTCTTTGGCCACAAGTCCAGGCTTCACTTTTGCACTTCCAGCTTCAGTCTTCTGGGTCCAGTGAACTTCCAGCGACCCCCCAACCGCTTTCCATCCACCGTCCTTGGCCACAAGTCCAGGCTTCACTTTTGTGCTTCCAGCCTCAGTCTTCTGGGTCCAGCGAACTTCCAGTGGCCCCTCCAACTGCTTTCCATCCACTGGCCAGAAGTCCAGGCTTCACTTTTGCACTTCCAGCTTCAGTGTTTCGGGCCCAGCAAACTTCCAACGGCCCCCAAACAGCTTTCCAACCGCCGTCCTCTGCCACAAGTCCAGGCTTCACTTTTGTGCTTCCAGCTTCAGTCTTCTAGGTCCAGCGAACTTCCAGTGGCCCTTCAGCCGTGTTCCTACCGCCTTCCTAGGCCACAATTTCCATATTCAAATTTTACAGTTTGGTATACATGGGAGTGATAATTATCGAAACAATGGTTTTTCAATAGAACATGATTGTAATAACCTTTTTCAATTACTGCTACAACTGAAACTTATAGACAAGTCCAGGCTTCTCTTTTGCGCTTCCAGCTTCAGTCTTCTAGGTCCAGCGAATTTCGAGTGGTCCCCCAACTTATTTCCATCTGCCGTCCTCAGCCACAAGTTCAGGCTTCACTTTTGCGCTTCCAGCTTCAGTCTTCTGGGTCCAGTGAGCTTCCAGTGACCCCTCGGCCGCTTTCCATGAGAATGACAGGGCCATTTGGCTCTTCGGCACTCATCCAGCAAGTTAATGTTTACCAGGTTTTTGGCTGCGAGATCTGGTTTGCCAGTATTCTTAAATCTGTGTATTGATAAATGTTATTTTTTATTGCATTTCTGTATTTATATATTTATGTAGATAAATAGATAGATAGATTGATAGGTAGGTAGGTAAATAAATAAATAAATAAATAAATAAATAAATAAATAAATAAATAAATAAATAAATAAATATTTTTGTGCTGAAGTCGAGAACCATAGAAAAGGAAAAAAAAATAGAATTATGAGTGTTATCAGAAATCACTAGCTTAAAAATTCATATATTAAGCAGTAATTCTCTTAACTAGCTTACAACTGTTTCAAGTGTACTAAGCTGTAAAAATAGGACTTTGTTATTATTTTATTTTCAGTGCAAATTGTAAATGACATCAACACAGGATCATTTCTTTAACTATACAGAAGTTGATATTTCAACATAGCCAGTAACAAATTTATTTGATTGGAAACTATGCTGTCCTTTTTAGTTATATAGTAGTCTGTCGAAATTCACGTGCCGTCCCTTTCTCTCTCTCCCTCTCCCTAGATAACAAGGAGCAAATTTTGCATTTACAAAACATACAAAATGTTGCTTTATACGCAATGCTTGTTTAAGATAAGAAATATGGCTTGGCTACTCAGATACTGAAAGATTTGAAACGGATGTAGGCTAGTATGAGAATAATTTAATATCTATCTATCTAACTATCTATTTATCTGTGTATGCATCTATATACCTTTTCATTTATTTATTGATCTAATTATTTATTTATTTCGAATTCTGGTGCATACCTAATTTATTCCTCGACCAGATTCTTTGGAATATCTTTACGATTTTGCCAATTCTGTCATTCCATTCACGTAATTTCAAAATGTAAACTAAAGTGCACCGCTTTTTGTGTCTAGATCCTTCTCAATCCATTTTAAATCGCCCATTTATACACTGTCTTACAAGTTAAGTAAATCACGAGCGATACGTAAAATAGTTATGATAACCATTTGACAAATGACCAAACAAATCAGCATTTCCAGCTGTTTTCGTTCTTCCTCTCATTCTGTTCTTCAGAAGTAAAACTTCGCCAAATTCCACATTGCTTTTGAAATATGTGGCTGCTGGCTCTCCTGATGCTGGAGTCGACAGAGGATTTTATTTCAGTTTGGAAAGGAAAGTTTGGCTGTTCTTCAAGATGTACGAGGAGATAGCGGAGTTTTGAGAGAGGGAGAGAGAAAACTAATATTGAATCAGGGTACGTTTTTATCTCTCTCTCTCTCTCTCTCTCTCTCTCTCTCTCTCTCTCTCTCTCTCTCTCTCTCTCTCTCTCTCTCTCTCTCTCAGGGATAAAAGTTTTAAGTAAAATGAGATAATATCGTATGTAGGTATGTCACTCTGTCTGTCTGTCTCCCGCGACCCCCCCCCCCCACCCCCTCCGCCACGCACACACGTACAGATGGAAGTTTTAAGTAAAGAAAATAACATTGCATTTTTTAAAAACTCTCTCTCTCTCTCTCTCTCTCTCTCTCTCTCTCTCTCTCTCTCTCTCTCTCTCTCTCTCTCTCTCTCTCTCTCTGATAGATGTTTTGAGAAAAAGAACAAATGACATTGTATACGATTACATTTCATCTTTGTGTGTTTGTGTATGTATGTTTTTATGAAGAGGAGAGTAATGTGTGTAATTCGGGATATAATATAAAAACTCTCTCTCTCTCTCTCTCTCTCTCTCTCTCTCTCTCTCTCTCTCTCTCTCTCTCTCTCTCTCTCTCTCTCTCTCTCTCTCTCTCGTTATAAATTGGAGAAAAATGAGTACGATTCAAGGGACTTTTCTTTTATGTTATAATGATGATCCCAGTCATTATACTTCATTTTAGGGAAATGCAAATTTCTTCTTCAGCACCAATTCCTCTCGTGTTCCTCTCGTGCTCTGAAATGAGACTCCCCTCTTTGCACCTTTATAGAATAAGAATCTCTGAAAATGTTCTTTGTGTAAAAGATATAACTTTCTTTTCCAATTATCAACAAGAACTTCTATCTGCCAACCACAACGAAGTCGCTGTCATGAAATTAATTGGACTGCCAAATATTATCGTATCATATGCGACTTCGGTTGAATGATTAGTGGCCAATGGCGTTTTAGGATTTTTTTTTTCCTGAAAAACGGACAGCGGTGCAATATCAAAGGGAATGTTTAATTCGTCCATAGCTGATGAGTCGAGATGGGTATCATATTATCAATGGCTTGGACCAGGTATTTCTATATATATATATATATATATATATATATATATATATATATATATATATATATATATATATATATATATATATATATATTAATATTACTATTATTCAGAAAATGAAACCTATTTATGTGGAACATGAAGCCCACCAGAGGGGCCACTGACTCGAAATTCAAGATTCCCAAGAATATTATGGTGTCCATTAGGAAGAAGTAACAGAAGGTAACATGAAATGCAGGAAGAAGAGATCACTTATCACAGGAGATAGATAGATCAATAAATAAACAGATAAAAATGTAAGTAAATGATCAGATTCCAAGAGAACTGTTGCATCTTCGCTTATACTTCGGAGTTTCCAATCGCACGACATCTTCCGAAGGGAGGGAGGCTGTTGCACAGTCCTCCAACGTTGTGAGGAACGAAGGAGGACCTTTGGAACTGAGAATGAATTCAGTGTGAAATAACAGCTCTTTCATCCTCGTAGATTCATCTCAAGATATGACTTATTCTTGAATTAAATGACTGAATTCGAGGAATATTGAAAAGCGCTTTCTTACCAGAAAGTGTTGTTGTTTTTGATAAAAAATAACGAGACATAACAACAAGAACTTTAACAACATAATCAATAATACGAATTGTGAAGATAACAGCAGTAATAAAAGATTATTATGATGGTATTTTGAAATTCGTAGATTAACCTTTGTTGCCTATACACACACACACACACACACACATATACATACATACATACACACACACACACACATATATATATATATATATATATATATATATATATATATATATATATATATATATGTATTATATTCCTAACATTCTTTCGAATGCCTGAGAAGAGATTTTGTGTCCAATATCAGCGGGAGATAGGAACTATGGCAATTAATTCCATGACTATCTATAGTTTCTTAGAAATACTTATTCCAGTTTTGACTTTCTCCTTCTTCTGAATTCGACTAAATACTGAACCTTAAAAGTTACAGCAGCAGCACCTCCAATATTTCTTGGAATTCCAAAATGATTTCGTTTCCTTCACCCGCAAAACATCTCGATAAAATTTGATGAGCATTTTCTTTCTATTTTTAAGTCACGCCATTTCTTTTCTCTTTTGCTCCTTTTTTTCTTTTATTTCGTCTATTGCAGCATTGATATATTTAAGACTGCAGTTGGAAACGATGAGAAAAATAATTTCTTAACTTCACTGATGTAACCAGAATTAAATGCAAATAGACAGAAATATTTTTACGTTCTTTGTGTGCCATGAACTTAAGACTATTCACACCTCTATGCATTTGGCAATCCAAAAAGTATAGGCAGAAATCACTTCAGAGAGAGAGAGAGAGAGAGAGGTAGGTCCTGCTTCATGGACACCTATCCAAAGAGTGACCACAACCATCCTCACCTCGTGCATTCAAAACCATTACCTCATCTATGCTTTTGACAACCGGAAATGTTTAGACACTAATCAACTGAGAGAGAGAGATAAGTCTTGTTACATGGACGCCTATCCAAAGAGTGACCACGCCCATCGTTACTTGTTAATTTCGCTAATCATACGGCCACCAAGCGATCGTTCCCAGTCCGCAAATGAACCCCATCCATATTCTGTGGCAGAAGCTAGCATACTCTTTCAATAGCCCTTGTTTCATAAAAAAATAAATGAAGTCATTCTTTTTTAACCAAAGGCTTTTTTAATTATTCATTTTTAATGAATAATGAGAATTTAATTTAATTTAATATTTTACTGTTACAAAAGGCTTTTTAATTATTCATTTTTAATGAATAATGAGAATTTAAATTTAATTTAATATTACTGTTACAAAAGGCTTTTTAATTATTAATTTTTAATGAATAATGAAAATTTAATTTAATTTAATATTTACTGTCACTGTACACAAAAGGCAGCAACGTTAGAAATTCACAACACTATTTATCCCACAAAGACTTCGATATTAATTTTTATTCCCTTTCATCGTTCTTCTTCTTACCGCACAGGGGGTCATTGCCATCAGAGTACCTCACGTAGCGCGCTGTAGGCATTACTTGAAGTTCTTTGCAGCGTCCCTTCCATGGCCCCTAGCTGCTCTAATCCTTTCCATTCCTTTTACTGTACCTCCCTCTGTTCGTACTCTCTTTCTTCCATCCTACTTTCCTCAACCCTTTCCTCAAATTGGTTCAGAGTGCAATTGCTTCGAGGTAACACCTTTCAAACCTTTCTACTCTCAATTTCCCTTTCAGCGCTGAATGACTTCATCACAGGTCCCAGCGCTTGACCTTTGGCCCAGATTTTATATTCCACTTTATTCCATAGACCAGCTGTTAACAAAGCGGGCTGTTTTATGGAAAACATGAGTTAATCGATGCATAAAATATCGCAAAAGATTGATGTGAAATGGAGAATGATGCATTATCAGTATGCTAATCCTGGAGGAGCCTTAGGAAGCTAAGCATCCAAAATGCTTTCCCAGTGACGCTGAAGGAAGCACCTTCTTCCCTAACGGTTTTGAAAGGCGCTTCTTTCTGCCTTTCTCACTTTCAGCAGTTTATTGACAACAAACGCGAAGACCTTCTGACCATCGCCGGTCCCTGACTTCAAGTATCGGTCTATTATTTTGTTGACACTGGTACACATCACGATGGCCAGGACTGGCTGAGGCAAAATCAGAATAGACCTACGTACGTACGTACAAGAACGCATTCCCCTTCTCTGCTACTAAGCACAGCAGAGGCTTAGCATCATTGAATAGTATCTGTTAATTCAAATCAGGGAAATTAGAAAATCTGTTATAGGAGGCGCATTTGGAGATGCGCTTTCCCACAGTGAGCCCTTTACCTCGAACCCTTGAACAATAAATAGTGGAGGTTAGGGAAGTGATAAGGAAAGCTCAGCCTAACTGGAAATCTCAGGCGCTCTTCCATGAGCATGGACTTACGAAAGGGTTGGCCATCTTTTTTAATGTTAATATTTTTTGTTACAAGTGCTGATTTTCGTCAATGTACAGTTAGAAAAAAATAAGTCTAAGCATAGTCCTATAATACGATGCTAAGACAGGGGGTCGCCTTTATTTCTCTCTCTCTCTCTCTCTCTCTCTCTCTCTCTCTCTCTCTCTCTCTCTCTCTCTCTCTCTCTCTCTCCTGCATTCCTCTACCATTTTTCTCTCACCCTGTGTGAGGTAAGCACGTGCAGTTGGACACAGGTTTGACTGGTACAGTACACCTCTGTATCTGAGCGAAGAGCAGCCTTTTACCCCTTACTGAGCTGCTAGTGTTCTTGCTTGTAGCCCCGCCCACCACCTCAGCCCTCTGCTATCTATTTTCGGTTGGGGTTCGTTTGATTCACCGTGAACATCGATGTTCGGGTATGAAGTGTTATACCTACGAATATGAAATGGCTACGGTCACATTTTTATTATAAGATAACTGCTTGTGTAATTCGTAAAAGCTTCCTTAAATATATTCAAAGCTATAGCATATTTCACTCCCTAAGATGGCTGTGGTGGGGCCAGGTAGAAAAAGTGGAGTTGTCAGGCCAAAGGGTATGGAAGGAAGGCCCTTTCAAATGCTTTTTGCACAGATATATAATCCTTCTTGAATATTTGCTTCAAATCTTGGGAGTCGAGGAAAAGGATTTGCTTCTTACCTGTTTAGTTATTTTCTTTTATATCATTTTCATTCAGATTTTATTCATTCCCTCCCAGAGATACAGATTTATTTAACCATTCTTCGTATTATTGGTTACAGTAAATACTACAGTATATAATATAACATTTTGGTAGTGCTGTATATGAAGCATCTTGAAATACTCTTATCTTTTGAAACCAAGGAGCTTTAACAATTATATTTCTCTATTTTTCATCAACAAAAAGCTTCTGCAAAACATACAACAACTTTTTTGATATAAGGCTTCATAAAATATCAAGACCAGTTATTCGAAACCCATGTTTAAAATAACATATACAAATGCATAATCCATCCATAACTTTACTCACACAGCGTCAATTAAATTCTGTTTCTTAAAGTATCAAGAAATTTTCTAGAAAAAATCGCGCTTATACCACACAGATTTATTGACGATAAAATAACCGACAGTTTCTTCAGAACACCAGGTACAGTACAGGACGTAACCCGTAAGAGGTTACATACTGGTAAACAAGGTTTACTCCCTCAGGTTACGAAAAATTTAAAAAGATTTTTTTTTTGGCTTTATCAATGCCAAATGATCCAGGAGAAAGAAAATGACATTTAAAAGGCAAGAAAGAAGCATTTAAAAGGCACACTTCAGCATTTTATGGTCCAAAATCTTAAGTTTTGCTTTAGGGGCTGGCTGCTGAGACATAATCCTTGCCGTGCTTTTGTACAGAATCACTTTTTTTTTTTTTATACTCCATACCTACGTTATAAGTCCCCTAATCCACCATTTTTTTACCACTGATACGAATATTAATTTATTTTACAAAATTGAAGGTAGAAACAGGTTTATTTTACTTTGTATTCAGTACTGTAACTTACAAACTACACTTTCTTTATAAGATCTTGAACAAAACCAGTTTGACAGTCACATGAAACGAACAGTTTCAATCCAAATCTGTGGCGTTTGGCAGGAATATATTTACTCTCTAAATGATAATATCTCTCTCCATAAAACGAGGCTCTCATCTATGACCACATTACAAAAGGGGTCAAACACTTCTTTGCATCTATTTCTTATATGATCAGACTGCACGAATTTTGTTTATCTATCCTTCAAGATTATCTTAGGAATGTCATACACGTAAAATGTTTATAAAACGATTCAGAGACATTGCTTTCGAAAAAATTAGGGTATTCAGGAGAGGATCAGTGACCCAACAATCACGATAATTGCCCTTCCTGGCAATACCCATAAGCATAACCAAGGCAAAGAAATTTCTCATCTTTGATACTGTAATGTCGTACCACTGTTGTTCCCTTGATATATTACCCCCTTTCATAAAATGAAAGTAACGATTTCACTCCTCTACAGTTAAGTTCCATTATAGAATCATTAAAAAAAATTAAAGATAGCTTTATTCCTGATATACTTTCATCAAAATGGAAGGTGTGAGGTAAAAAGTGATCACCACCAATCCTTTGCCACCCAGGATTAGCTGGTTTTACATTTTTGACCACCTCCTAAGCCACCCATAACCAACCCCCCCCCCTTGCAGCTCATACAAATGGACGACGAGCAGTGCAAGCGGCCAGCAAGACCTCTCCTCGTGATGACTAATAAGACACTAAGTAGTACAGAAACAATATCGATACAATGAGCTATGAAGGCGCGCAAATTTAAAATCTTAAGAACGTCATATGACGTGGATAACCTGCGTGGAACGACTTCTGTAACACGTCATATGACGTGGTTGACCTTTAACGGGTTAACTGTTGTTTTCTTAAAATGATATATTCCCTGATATATTATAGACTATATATTTCCTTGGCCTCAGGTGATAGGTGAAGGCATTTGGGCTGTCCTTATAGTGGCTGACATAGAGAGAGTATCATCTAATGAATCGACAGTGACCTTTTAAAATACCTTACAAAGCATATGACCCCTATGTATATATACTCACAAATAACAACAACGGCCAAGAAATACGCCACATCTTTACTCTTGTTAATATAACTTAGGTTTTAACCAAATATACATTGAAAATATCCGTAGGACACAAAGCATTACATTTCAAATAATAAAACGATTTTAATAGATTCCAAGGTTTTAACCAAAAGATACATTGAAAATATCCGTAGGACATAAAACATTACATTTCAGATAATGAAAACGATTTTAATAGACTCCAAGAAGCTAATATGATTATCAGAAAACGAAAATTAGTGAGGTATCATATCTGTACCGGCCACATCACAGTGAACGAAGTGTAGGTAAGGCAATTTGCCAATACCGTTACCGACCTCATTTTATGAAAACAGTGCTGGGCGAGTCTTCATTCAGTTCTATAGTTCAATGTTGTTTATTAACAAGAAACAGTGATTAGGAAGAGACATCGGAAACACGTGGGGTCCGAGTAAGCAGGAAAGTCTACAGCAATACTCTCGTTATTGTATAGAGGCATTATGCAATTTTTTTTTATGTTTACAGATATTTCGAACATTATATCAAGACTATCATGGTTATAATAAAAACTTGTTGTGAATTATGTTTATTAAAACATATAATCAAATAACTAGTAGTGATAACAAAATGAGAAAATTTAATGTCCTATTAGAAAAAAAATATTACATTTATTATATCATACAGTCTAATACCTTGACCACCCACCCTCTCTCTCTCTCTCTCTCTCTCTCTCTCTCTCTCTCTCTCTCTCTCTCTCTCTTAGTTTGTCGGGCATCGAATGAACAAGGTTGAGAATTTGCTGCCGTCTCTCTCCCTGTACAAATTTCCCACTGAGCGTTGATGTGAGCCATGAGTTCCTGCGTCGTTCTCTCATGTTCCATTTTCCATGTGTTCACCATGTGGGCCCACACGTGTTCAATCACATTCATATTATCTGCTCCTTTGCTCGACCATTCCAGAAGAAGCAGGTTATCCTGCCCGGCAAACCACTCTTCAAGAACAACACGAGCAGTGTGAATGAATGGGACACCACCGGTCGTGCATGAACAGGATGGACCCTGCAGGTGGGAAGGGAAAATTCCTTTCTCGTCACGAAGGCAAGAAGGAGGAGGTTTGCAGCAGCTCAGCAGACTCAGTTAGCTGCTGGAAATCGTCCCTTGATACGGAACACATCACCCATACCATGCACACACACACACCCAGCCCCATACGTTGCAGGTGACTGACATGGCCGGATCGAACCACCTCAACGATGTTACGGGATTCGTATCTGAATGAGAAAAAAATGGTGTATAATATAAATTATAGATATGTATGTATATATATATATATATATATATATATATATATATATATATATATATATATATATATATATATATATATATATATATATATATAATATATATATATATATTTCTTTAGCGAATTAAATTCCCAGTGATGAACAACACTGAAGGAATTCTATTATTTAATTATTTAATCATTTGAGGAAAAAGAGCAAATGATGCCACTGTCCCTTAGCTAAATATGAATCTCAGAAATAGCACTCTTATTTATGTTCACTCCCTTTATGTATTTGGACAATCCATTCCCGTGGAACAAAATCTGAAGATTAATAAGTAATATAAAGACGAATGCAACTGATAATTGACGCAAGTAATGATTTTGCCTATCATACCGAGTTTTGTTTGTTGGCCAACAATGCAGATCCTTTCCCATGCGATGTGGATGAGAAAGAAGCACTTCTCGTCAGTCAAGATGAAGGCCCGGCCCCAAAGTCCATACCCCTGTCAGCGTGACGTTGAGCAAAGTCAAACCTTCCCACCTTATGTCGCTCCGTCAAGAGCTCCTTCTTCGCTGGAGTTCTGTGATGAATCCCGGCAGCGTGGATCTACGTCGTGCTGTCATCGATGACACCTCTAATCCAAGGGCTTCACGAATGACCTCGGCATTGGTTACGGGTTGCTCTCGAGCCGCCCTGACAATGGCGTCATCCTCAGCTGGGGTGGTTTGATCATGGAAATGTTGGTACCAGTGTCCTTTCGGGGAAAATTATTAGTATACCAATTGTAATTATCATATGCACACCACGAAACAAATTCCTTGCCGTGGACCTCCTGGCCTAGCTGAGAGAGCATAATATCTAAATGTTTTGTTTTATATTGCAATCAATTCTAGATTCTTGGAATTTTGTACTCTATGGATTGATCATAATTGAATAAACATGGCTGTATATTTTTGGTTTCAAAAGCATATCAAAATAGAATGTGATTACATATTCCATAACATTCTCAATTTGGTTGGTGATTATTAAAACTGTAAATCATTCCTGAGATATCACTGAAATGACATTTAACATGTAAACTATATCTATTGTAAGACGCACAATCACTGTGAGGGAGGGGGTGGGCACAAATAAAATGCTCTTATAAGCTTAATTATGCCGAGACAACTCAGTCGACTATCTAACTTTGTTCATGGTTGAGGTCGGTAAGGGCCAACCACCCACCGGTGTGGAATTATGGAGGTGCACCTGAAATATTACTGTGGTGTTGGAATGGCTGTCAATATTTGTAGTCTAACCAGAATTATAATAGACGAAATAGATTTAAGAAAGAAACTTTCACATTAAATAAGGAAAATAAAATAAACATGAGCAATGTAACATAGAACATAATTCCTTCAAATTCACCAGTCATTCAGTGTTTACAACTTACGCAAGTCGTTCAAGTTGTTACTCTCCTCCCACCTTCATATCCACTTCTGTGGTGGGGGACCCACACACCAACATCACGTGCAATGGCTCGTATCGAGACTGAGGCCATTGTCGCGTAAAGTGATAATTCGTCCTCGCAGCAGCACCAGATTTCTGAAGTCCCTTCGATTCATTATGAGTGGTTATGAAGTGTGACCCATTTAATTAAAAATCCTGCTTACGGCCTCACCTCCGTTGGGATTCAGACTTTGTTTCGAGTCGAGTAAGACAATACCTTGCTTCATATATCATTATATCGTTCCTTGATTGTAGGATTAGCCAATAGGGAACATAATCATTATGGTATGAAATAAAGATACTACTGTTAAATTTAACATACTCACGTAATTACTGTTCCTGTTACTATCATTATGTTAAGAACTGAATGACTCGCTGAGCACTGCTTCATAAAACGAGCTCGGTAACAGTGTTCGCGAATTCCCTAACCTAGGTTTGAATATATCTAAGAGAGCTTTACCAATTACAAATAAACACTGACCTTTTATTCAGGCTTGGAGTAATTTTAATTTGTGAAATGTTTTTAATTACACGTTTTTAAGTTAATTGTAATTGCATTAGTCTTTTATTTATACTTAATGGTAATTGTGATTGTAATTGCAATTGAAAAGTTCAAATAATAAAGTAACTTTATTTGAAATTGTTATGCTAGAGCAGCCCTCTTACTTTTCGAGAACTCCTCTTAAGCAAATGCAATAGAGAGGTGTTTTGAGTCGCTACTCAGTTTAGTTTTAAGGGAGAATCTAAAAAAAATTATTGATTCCATTTTTCTTTTCTTTTTTTTGTGCAAAAAGTTTTTTAGATAAATTTTTCCAATATCTGAGTTTTGTATTTCAGTTTTATTTTCTTAAAAGCATTATAATTTTCAACACAGTAAACATACTAACAATTTTCCTAGGCAAATCATAGGATGTTAACAATAACTTCTGCAGGAGGTCTAAAATATTCTAGATATGTTTGTTTTGTATTTGTACTAAAGGTATTATAAGTTACAGATTACAATTGTTGCAGAAATTGATTGTAAAAGCACCAAACTCAAGTATAAAGTTTTCTTTGCAACTGTCTGTATTTTGCTTTTTTTTTTTCCAAGGAAACAGGTGTGAGAAATGTAATTGAGCAATAAATTTTATGTATATGTATTTGCAGCTGTGATTACAATTTTGAAATATTAAAATTGTGGAATTATACTAATGATTGCATTTGATATTGTTCCCCATCTTGTAATTGAAGTTGTAATTGTAATTCGATAACAGGTCAGCTAATTATGATTCTAATTGTAATAGACATAAAGCAAATGTAATTACCCCTAACCTGCTTCTATTATATTATACGCGACAGTAGCTACTTCATATTCGTTGGTATTACATTCATTCATACTCCCAACATCGATTTTACACTGAATCAAACAAACCCGTGATCAACAAATAGTGTAGGTCTGGCGGGATGTAAAAAAATAAATAAATGAATAAATAAATAAATAAAATAAAGAAAGACCCACAAGCTTGAATTGTTCTTACTTACAAAAATCACTACAACGCAGACTTTCCCCTGACGTTATCGGTAACTGGACCCTCATACAGAAAGGACAATTAAACAAAACATAATCCTTAAAACTATATTCACTAAAACTAAAACAAACATTTAAACACCACAATACCGAACTTCAAACTAAAGCAAACAACATGAAAAATACCCACAACCTAAATATAACAAAAAACTTGAAAATAATAGGACACCGTCGCCCCACACACACTACACCGGCAATTTAGCTACCCACCGCTCCTCCGTGGGCGAACGGTAACTCCTGTCAATCTGACGTAGGAAGCACTCAAATCCCAGAACATTACTCGTCGGGGTCGTTATCATCATCAGCAAAAGAGGATAAAATTCTTTCCCAGCCCTAGTCCTCAACAATCAATTACTATCCTTTAAGAGCAGTCTATTTTAAGTTTTTTTTTATTTAAGTATGGTCGTCAACATGCAACTGGCATTCATAACAGAAGAGGGAAAAGAAGCTTCACTCAACCAGAAGATGTGATAAGAGGAATCACGTTTCTGCAAATAAATAAAAAAAAACTTAACACTCATAGCTAACTAAACTATCACACAATATTCAAAATAAAAATAATAAAGATTCTATCATTCATAGATACACCAAGCATAGATAAATTATTATTTACTGATAAATAAATAGATGCATTTCCAATATTATAGATAAATCCAATAATTATAAATCTGGGCGTCCAAAAAATTACCCGCTGCCCCTTCTGCTGTTAGTTAAAAAAAAAAAACAATCGCTCAAGAATTTCGCTTCCGTCCTAACCTATTTAAATTAAAAATTGTACACAAAAGCTTCCGTTATACCAACTGCATTACTCGCTATAAACAATCATTAAACTAACTGGCTCTCTCTCTCCTTCTCGAGCGCTATGAACAAAACGTTAATGTTAGAAAAAAAGAGGTGGTGGGAGGGGCTACAAAAAGGAACTCGCAACGAAGTAAGGGGTTCAAGGGTGCACTTCGCTCAGACCGAGGTGTACCAGCCAAACCTGTGTCCAACTGTACACGAGCATTTAAAAACCTAGAGAAGAAAATGGCTGGAAATCATATTTCGACATTTTAAAGAGAAGACGAAATGTCACCCACCCAAAGGCAAATTGACCCAAGGCAGACATCTTCGAATGCCGCTGCATAAAGCGACTGTTTATCTTGAAGACCTGGCGAAGGAGCCAAACGCTGGCCTTCACTGCCTGCCAAGAGCGTCCGTCCTCGGGATTTCTTTCAAGTCTCGCCCAGCAGGAACAGGAAGAGCAAGAACGGGAAGAAGAGGAGCGCGGAAGTTTGAAAGAAGGAGGCAACTTCGCAAAGAAGTTTCTTTATGGAGAGAATGTGAGAGCCGTCACAAAAGGGGGGAGAGAGAGAGAGAGAGATCTGAACTAATGAAAACAAAAAGAGATGCTAAAAAGCAACGATACAGAGGAAATGTAGAGCCATTATACAAACTAAATGAAGATGACAGTTGTGTTTGATTGGAAAAAATTGACGACCAAATTTAGGGTAGATGAAAAGACAACGAAGAAAGATAGGTACGATAAACACAGGAGAAAATGAAAATGGATTCTGTAACAAGAGAATAAAGAGCAAATAAACAGTCACGAAGTTTTGACCAACTGGGTCACTTATTGAGTCCTATTCGTTAATCTCTCTCTCTCTCTCTCTCTCTCTCTCTCTCTCTCTCTCTCTCTCTCTCTCTCTCTCTCTCATACACATATAAAATTCACTCCAATGCTGACCATTCTTTAAAACTGATGTGGGACAGGAACCAATGAATGAATCACAGTTCTGAAATGAATTGCGCCATTTCAGAGAAAGAGAGAGATTTGGCCGATTAAGGGTAGGAGAATATTAGTAACGTTTGTTATACACTTTTGATTCAGAATTCTGTTATGCAATCAAAAAAGGCAAAGATATTTGTTAATTAAATATCAGCTTGTACGACATCTGTCAAAGCATGCATTTTTGTTTCTTTTTTGCAAATAGGCAGATAAGAACGGTATAACTCCGCCCCTTTTCATTAACTTTTTTCTTTTGTACAAGTGATTGCTGTTTATTTTACCAAGAGTTATCTCTGACACAAGAGGGGCCTGTTCACACGAGGGAATTCCATGTCTCTCAAAGGAAGGAGGTGAACATGAAAAAGAGGAAAAGGAGCCGAATACATGGATCATCAGGTAAGGAAAGCGAGCCACTATTGCCAAGACCACATCCCAGTGCCATATGACTTCAAGAGAGCAGACGTGGATGCTGGCGTTCCATCAATAAAACCGAACCTCAACCGCAAAGGGGAGGAAAAAGGCTGCACCGAGTTTGGAGGGAACAAGAGAGATCTTCGGTGAGGAAAAACTCAACAGATTTTGGGCAGTGGAGAAAGTTATTTAGGAGAGGAAGGGCCGATATTTTAACCGTAAGATATAAAGCTACTGTATAACACATCATCATCATCAATAGTATACATACTTGATTCAGATTTTAGAATAAATGATTTTTTAAAGACACGAACTTATCAATATATAAAAAGGGCCGAATGAACAGCAGCTCATTAAAAAACACAGTAGGAAAATGAATGATTCTGGGCGTACCTGGAAATTTGCTCAATATATGTGTATACACACACACACACACACACACACACACACACACACACATATATATATATATATATATATATATATATATATATATATATATATATATATATATATATATATATATATGAAGCAGATATTACTCAAACGTAGCCTGCCACATGACTTCAGCCGTAGGTGCATGAGGAGCAGTTATGTTCTCCTCGAATTATTTCAGAATATTTGGTGGAAAATTTCATGTTTCACAGAGAAATTTACGGCCAATGAAACAGGAAAACTAATGTACTTCTCCTGAGAAAGAAAAATAAGGAAAACCGGGAAACAAGTCTCCTGCCTCTCAGAGGAAGAAAAGTTATAAGCATCTAGGGAAACACGAAGGAGGAAGAGAATTCCTGTGTTTAACAACAGAAAGAAGGAAAGAAAGAAACAGACTTCGTTTTCTTCGGAGATACAAAAAAGAGCAAAAAATGCGCCGAAGTTTCTTTGGCGCAATCGAGTTTTCTGTACGGGGTATAATCAAGGCCACCGAAAATATATCTATGTTACGGTGGTCTCGGTATAATGCTGTATGAGCCGCGGCCCATGAAACTTTCAGCCACGGCCCGGTGATGGCATGTCCCATGGTCTAAGAAAGAGAAGGTCTGTTCACGCGCAGGTAGGCGGAGTTACACCTACGTCACGCGGCGAGGTGAGTAGGGAAAGAACGACTCAGAAGGGAATGTTTATAAAACAAAGATTTTAATTTTAATAACGGGATTTACCCAATACTTCTGTAAAAACGTGATTCAGCAAAATGCAGTAGTTTGTTTTTAAAGGTAATGGAAGGGTAATAAAAGATTTATTTCATTTATACTGTAGAATATTGAACTTTACTCTACCATCAAGAATATAATTAAGAAACAACTCCCGGCTGGTAAAGACGTCATTTCCTGTAATATTTACAACTGATATTTAGTACAAAAGAAAGAAAGGAAAAAAGGTTATAACTGGTGACTTACGTTCAACTGAAAACAATTTATCATTACCTGTATGGTTAGGCATAATCCTATAATTGGTGGCATCCGGTCAACTGCGATTATATTATTGACTGGGCAAAGAACAATGGAAATATTGCCGAGGTATTACAAAAAGATTGAGCAGGTCAACCTTTTACTCTCCAAAGGAAACTTTGGTATTTTAATTCCCTGACCTAAAGTTCATAAATGGTGACATCCGGTCAACTGCAATGATATTTACTGGCAGAGAAACAGACGAAATATTGCTCAGGTACCATGAAAAGATTAACAAGGTGAAAAATTTATTCGCCAAAGGAAATTTTGATATTTCAATTCCTGGGCCAAAGTCCATAATTGGTGGCATATGGTCAACTTAAATTAGCTATTTACTGGGCAAAGGAATAAGAAACTTTGCACAGGTATTGCAAAAAGATTAACTAGGTCAATAATTTATTCACCAAATGGAATATTGGTATGTTCATTCCCCAACCCCAAGTTCGAGTTTTGCAATTATATTTTAAGTTTGAAAACAGAAAAATTTCCTAAACCACGTTGATGATGATTGCTAGCTTTATAGGAACTCAGCTGGAATGTTCAAACGTTTAATTGTACAAAAAATAAATATAAAAATTTATTTCCATTACATCTCTTCTTTCCTTGTACACCACCCAAAATCTAAAGTGAAAATCATGACATCAAACCATTTGCAACATTTGATTATCGGTGCTAATAGTAAGCATAATAAATATTAAGTGACAAAGATATGTCATACTGTAAATATATTCAACTATATAAACTGATTTATTATGTACAGTTAACTTTACTCGGATAGAATACCAATACATGTACTCTCTCCTTGAACACCACCGAAAATCCAAATAGGGGACTTGTGGCATGTAATCATTTGCAGTATTCAGTTATAAATGGTAATAGAAAAAATAGTAACGATTAAGTAGCAAATATTTGTCACATTGTAATATATTAACAATATAAACTGATTCGTTAAGAACCATCGACTTCACTTCAAAAGAATACCAAATTTTAAACTTGTCCTCAGATGCTGACAGATGCATTGTTGGTATTGCATCAATCTGTGATTGTACAAGATGTCTTGGTATTGAAAATTCCAAGTAATTCATAAATAAGGTTCCTTACATAATCAGTTGATTAAAAATGCAAACTACAAATACTTAGAATCCGCATTAAATTTGTCTTTTCTCTTGCACAGGTAAATCCATTTCTTTCGGAGTTCTTCATTTTTAGGAAATTTATGAAAAGTAAGATCAGTATTTCGATCTGAACTGGAGTTACATCCATAGCGCACAAATATTCGCCATAGTTCTACAAAGACGATGGCCAAAATACACTTGAATTCACAATATAAACCACGACCGCATTTACACCACCTTTCTGCTTTACTTCCGTGGCCTGGCTGACAGGTAAATAGCCCATCCGCTCCCCCCGTGACGTCATGCGCGAAGTTGGTCGAATTTGGGGTCAGTTATGAACAGACCTTCTCTTTCTTAGACCATGACCTGTCCTATAGCGTTGCCAGATGCACGATCATGGCTAACTTTAATCGTAGATCAAATAAAAACTACTGAGGCTAGAAGGCTGCAATTTGGTGTGTTTGATGATTGGAGGGTGGATGATCAACATACCAATTTACAGCCCTCTAGCCTCAGTAATTTTTAAGATCTGAGGGCGGACAGAAAAAGCGCGGACGGACAGACAAATAGTTTTCTTTTACAGAAAACTGACTGAGTAGGGAGTATTGAAAGCACTATTTGTTCATCCTCCTGCAACACCCATTACGAGACCTGCTTGGAACTGCAGCACAGGTGCCTTGGTGATGCGGGAATATATACCACGAGTTATCTGAGGAAAAAATCTTTCACAAAGGAGAAGGAACCAGAACAATCTCTGGATAAAGTCAATCAGCTAACACAATGAAGATCCCTAACTAGCAAGAGTTACACTCTATTAGTTCTTTGCCTAAACTAACTCCTTTGGAATCTTTATTATTAAAGATGATCTAAATTATAATAACATCTCATTTTACTCTAAGAGCATTCCCTTCTCTGTCTTCTTTCCATTAATTAGCTTGAAGAAATTAAGTTATCATCACATATTCCCCGCAAAAGTGTGACAAAATTACAAGGATGATCAATATTATTTGCACTTGACTTGTCGCTTTAATGATGGGAGACCAAGAAACTGAAACATACACGTGCCCGCAAGTGAACACACACACACACACCTTTATATGTATATATTTATATATGTATACGTACATATATATATATATTTACGTATTTCCCTGGGATTATGGTATTTACAGGCCGGCAACGGAAACTTTATTTAATTGGCCTTGGAGTTCTAACTTGCGTAAAGGGAAATCGTAAAAACAATAAGAAAAAGGGGAGAATTTAGGAGCTGAAGACTCTACTTCATAAGGAAATGTCACGTAAACACTTGGGATAAATTAAAGTATTATATTTACAAAAGCATGCTTTTGAAGGGAAATTGGATAGGTAAATTGATAAAGGGCTTGCAACGCCTGAAGATCCTTCTAGTGGAGTCTTGAATAAAGGCAAGGCACAATCCAAGATGAGTCCACTGCGATCAGGCCCCTCTGCAAGAGAGATTTACACATTACACGCCAGTAAAGGAACAACATAACACCGAATATGACTCGAGTTTGCACTGAGGGCGCCAAAGACTCGAGGAATGAATGACCACTTTACACTCGAACACAGGACATTGGAAATGGCACTGGATAAACTGGCACAAGGACAGAAGTGAAATGCTGGTACTCCAAACTTTCTAAAGGGCAAACTGTCGCGACTGAAAAGTCTTCACTCGCACTTTACCTTGGGGGAACCGGGTCTCTGACGAAGAAGGATGAGGGGTGACCACATGTATGGCGGTGCCCTTGAGGATGACTGGAGTCTGGAGTCGAACTGGGAAAATGAAATGGTCTCTCAGCAAAGGGTACCACTCGCCCGCATATACGGTTGTCCCTCGAGGACGGTTACTGCATGGCTCCTCCTCCCACAACTATCTAACTGACTGCTTCTACTGCTGTCTTTCCCTTATAAGGGCTCCGGCTGCGTCGTGCCCGTGGTGTTCAGCTTCTTCCCAGGTTTCCTGCGGAGGTTAGACAATTCAGGCAGCTTAATTTGCCTTTAGAAAGGCCGTTTTAAGAGGCTTAATTGGGCTAAGCTTCTTAAAGGGAGTGGCAGTAAGTCTCCCCTCTTTGCCCTTTTTTATCCGTGTCATCTCAATATCTGTTCCAGGTAAAAAGAAGGACAGATCGGAATGTTGATAACCGGGCTCTGATTTCTAGGTCAAATACGATCGGCCATGCGGTTCTCAATAAACAAAGGGTAAATTTGGTGCCACTGTGCACGACTTCTTGTTGATTATAATATATATATATATATATATATATATATATATATATATATATATATATATATATATATATATATATATACGAGTATATATATATATATATATATATATATATATATATATATATGTCATATTTCATTTATGCCACATTTAAAGAAACTACGTTTCTTAGTAAATCTAAGATAATTCCCAATTTGTATATCTGTATCGATCATGAAAGGAAGGCTATTGTGAAATCTCCGTTTGGTCAAACCAGACGCAGACGTCATCAATAAGTACCTGTGTAGTGCTTTAAGACAGTGCGTCATCATACATTAGCATTCGTTTGCATAAACTCAGCGTTCTCCTTTTGCTCAGAGCTGGAGGCAAATGTCACGTAGCCGTGGGAAGTTCTTGGGAACGAGGTCATATGTTTGTTCGTGTGTGTGCATCTTAGTCTTGCTATGTAAAAGTGTGACAGCTTAGAGATTAGATCGACATGGGAGATCATCCTATGCAGACCAATTGTATTCTTTGTATATAAGTCTTTATACGAAATACAAGAAAAACCACTATGGAGTTTGTCTGAAATCCTGCAGAACATTGGTCTGATCTTCCAAAAACAGTCTTATTCTACAGCCATGAAGAAACTGAAGATGTCATAACCAAACTCTGACTGAGTTCCAAACACAGTCCTTATAACCAAACACCTGGAGGAATTTCTGATGAAATACCTTCACACAACAGTGGTGGCAGCACACACAACAGCGGTCACAACAGAGCTTTCTGGCAGCACCTCTACATGGCGTCTACATTGGTAAACGGAAGCTCCGATACGGCGAGATGCCCAAAAAACCATAGACAATTGTCATCTTCATAAACAATGGTTACAAGCAGACGGAAAGAAAACAATCAACAACGAAAAAGCGAGGAAAACATCTGACCTTCACAACATATCTACCCCAACGCATGGCAGAGAGAGAGAGAGAAATCTACACAAATCTACGCAACATTGCACATCAACACTCCACGTTGTTCCCTGAGGGTTTCTGCAATCAACATTCATCAACATAAGAAGTTCAACATCCACGATAACATCCCTTCGATGACGTGTGTCTAGCCAGACGGAAGTTGGACAGCAGAGGAACCTCGTCGACCTACTTACCAGAATCCAATAAAAAGCTAAGTACAGCCATTATTTATAACAGTTGGTATATTCATTTACAGTGTTCGGGTCTCGAGTGGCAGGTTGCTGATATAAGGTGAGCAGTGCCGTAGATTAATACCTTTGCCTTGCAGACGTAGCGGTTCCTGATACCTCATTTTTTTTTTTCATACTTTTGTGTCCTTTTATTTTTTACGCCTGACACATTGTTAACTCTGTTCTTTTTCAGGAAAGTGCATTTATTACCTTTCATTATTGTATTTTATGATGCATTTTTCATAAGTGATGTTATTTTTTAGCGGTTATATGAATCTCGGTTGTTATTTACTTGCGTTCCTGGTTTAGATTTATGAGGTTACGTAGCGGCCGTGTTTATTCATATAGGTTTCAAGATCACTTAGAGAGTAGGCGTGCGGATAGGAAACTTAGTAGGAAAATGACTCCTCCAACCCCAAGTGGGAGCGACCCCACCACTTCCCCACAGAATCCTGTACTTACGGTAGTTAATGCTAGATCGCCAATTGTACCATTCGCAGGTCGTGTCAATGGATTTTTGACGCAGGGTGTCGAATCTTGGATTTCGTCTATAGACGTACACCTCACGGCAAAATCCATTACCGATCCGGCTTTACAATTGCAAGAGGCAAAGAGTTTCATAGATTTTGCTAAGGGAGATGCAGGTGCATACTTGCGGGGAATATCTTTTAAAGAAACAAACACTTGGGATGGTTTCAAAGCCAATCTGCGTTCCATTTATGGGAGTGAGGATGCATTGGATGAAGTTCTTGCTTTACGCAACATCATAAGACTCACATCTATGACTAATCTAAGTATAGCAGATAGGGCAGCTCTGATAGGAGATAGGCTCGAAGAGTATAAAGGACAGATTGATGGCTCAAGTTGGGTCAATGGTAATCTGCATATCAGTTCCAAATCTGTCTGCAGGTTATTCTATTTAACACTTGTAACAGCAATGTTACCTGAACCTTTGGTTAAGTGTTTTGATGAAAAATTACAATCAGATAGCTCAGAATTAGATATCTATAGGCAAGTTCGGAAACACTTGTCCAAGTGTACAGATCTCGATCCTTCTCTGATTCAGGATTTTACAAAGCAAGAAAACAAAAATCATGCGTCTACATCACCGCAACAGGTTAACTTAGTCACTAATAATCCATCAGCAGTCATTTGTTACAATTGCAAAAAACCTGGTCATGTGATAAATGAGTGTAGGTCCCGCTATTGTTCAATCCATAACAGTACGCATCATAAGTATAGTCATTGCAATGCAAGAAAGAAGAATTTAAACAGTAACACAAACATTCAAAACACTGGTAATGACGCTAAAAAGCAACAGTACCATGGGGGAAAGAACAAACATTACAAGCAGAACAGTAATGCAGGTCAGAAACAAGTACATTCAAATCGTTCCTCGGGAAAGCCAACTTCAGGCTCAGCAGTTCCAAACAATAATGCGTCAGTGAATTTTCCGAATGCCGGCGGGCAGACAAACACCACATAGCCAGCTTAAAGGGGGAGGAGAGTGATATTGGGTTATCATCACTTTTTGAATCAGATAATAAGTTCAATGTTCTCCAAGATATGTGTGAAGACAAGAATTTTCCAGAAATCGAGGTAGTGTCTCCCAAACATGCAGAGCACGGTCCCGTAGATTTTTGCAAAATACACGCTATTATTGGCTCAGAAGAAGTTAGACCCACTTTGCATGCAGTTAGCTTAGAACACAAGCATTTCACCTTGTTTTTTGATTCAGGTAGTCCACGTAATATAATGGATTTACGTACCCATCACCTTTTATTTTCAAGATTTCCCATCGAACGCTCTGATGTTCGTTTGTCAGGAATAGGCAATAATGAATTAGATGTAATTGGTACATCTCAGATACAATACAGGTTGGGGCAACGTACTTTTACGGATACCTTTATCATAGTTGGCAATATTAATATGTACCCAGTAGTTATTATGGGATATCCATCAATGTCATTACATAACGTAATTTTAACACCCGCAAAACACGGAGTGTTTATAAAAGGGAAATTCTATCGGTCTTCACACACATTGAAATCCGTTTTGGATCAGAAGGAGACAGAGAGTAAGAAGATAACGTATATCGAAGAGCCAGTCACTTGTCTCATAAGCGATGATATTGTTACAGCAACCCAACATAACTCTCAGGCACCCGTCCTTGCTGCGTTCGCACAGACCATTGAGCCAAACACACCATCGTATCTCACGGTCAAGGTTAAAAGAAAATTGCCAGGCTCAGAGGTTTTAATTCTTCCTGATACTTTAAAGATAAATGGGCTTTCAGTCACGCAAGCATTATACACAGTAAATTCTGATCATCGGGTTAACATTGAAGTTTTTAATCACTTAAATGCTGCTTTAACAGTACATGAAAATCAACATATTGTCAATATCGAAGCATATAAACATCGAATCCTTACAGTTGCTGAAATTAACTCCACTGAATCAGCAACAGACGAATCTCTTTTAAAGGTAATTAAAGGCAAGATCGAAGCAGACATCTTAGATAGGGATATAAGCAAGAAATTTTTTGATCTTTTATCCAAATATAGTGATGTTTTTTCTACTAGTACTGGAGCTTTAGGCAAAACGGAAGTCATCGAACATCAAATTCGTTTAAAGGATAAAGACCAGGTCATTTACGTGCCTTCATATCGTCTACCGGCCAAATTTCTGAATGAAATCAATGTTGAGGTAGATAAAATGTTAAAAGAGGGGGTTATTAAGAAATCTAACAGCCCTTATAATTTTCCCTTGATAGTAGTACCAAAAAAGGACAAAACCTGGAGGATTTGTGTTGACTTTCGCAAGCTTAACGACCAAACTATCCCTGATCGTTTCCCAGTACCTTGCACAGATGATATTTTGTCTCTATTAGGACAGAATAAATTTTTTACTTCCTTGGACTTACTTAAAGGCTTTCACCAGATACCCTTAGCTAAGGATAGTACCCAGTACACTGCTTTTAGTACAGCTAGAGGTCACTATGAATTCCTACGTATGCCATTTGGGCTACGTTGTGCTCCTATTACGTTCACTAGAATGATCAATATAGTGTTCGGAGATTTACTAGGGAATATTCTCCATGCTTATATGGATGATTTAGTTATATTTTCCAACACCTTGGAGGAGCATTTAAGTAAACTAGAAATAGTCCTTCAAAGGTTAAGAGAACATCATCTAAAAGTAAAAATTTCTAAATGTGAGTTTTTTAAAGACGAATTAGTCTATTTGGGTTTCATGGTATCTCGGCAAGGTCTTAAAGTAGTCCATGATAAAATCTCTGCTATTAGTAAATTTCCCGTTCCTACTAATGTTAAAGCCATACAGCAATTTCTCGGGGTTTCGGGTTATTATCGTCGGTTTATCCGAGATTATTCAGTAATAGCAGCTCCTTTAACTGATCTCATAAGGAAGGACGTAACTTTCAAATGGGAATCCCAACATCAAATTGCTTTTGATACCTTGAAAGAAAAAATCAGTTCTGCTCCTATTTTAAAGTTTCCCGATTTTACTAAAGAGTTTATTATTGCAACCGACGCATCAGATCAAGGAGTAGGAGGTGTGTTACTCCAGTGGCATGACAATAAGTTTTTCCCCATTGCTTTTTATTCTCGCAAATTAAAAATGTCAGAGAAGAAATATGCAGTAATAGATAAGGAATGCCTCGCCATTGCTAATTCGTTGGTACATTTTAAATATATAATCTATGGGTATAGTGTCAAGGTTCTAACTGATCACAAGCCCCTTACTGACTTTTTTAAAGGTTTCAATCATAGTCCTAAAAGAACTCGGTGGCACATGATTATCCAGGACTTTGGAGCTAAAATTGGATACTTACCCGGTAAAGCAAACGTAATCGCAGATGCGCTATCTCGTAACCCAGTACCAACACACTCAATACCTTTCGCTGATCTAGAAGAAATTCCAATTCCTTCGCAAGCTATGAAAATTGCTATCGAAAATGGTCAATCGTTAGCCCAAGCAACAGAGAATATTACAGATATAGAATGGAATCTAGATTCAGTACGACAAGAACAAATGAAAGATCAGAAATTAAGAGTAATAATAGATGCATTAAATAGGAATCCAGATGATAAGGAATATGTGAAATATACGAATCAATATTTCTTGATTAAGGATAACATTCTATGCCGATCCGTGGCTAGGAGAACCAGGAGTTCAACACAGTTAACTAACGACCAGGTGGTTGTACCTATCACATTAATCCCAATCGTTCTGAAATGGCTTCACAACCATCCTCTGCATGGTCATCCTGGGTTCGAAATAACCTCTCAAAAGGCCAAGTCATTATTTTACTGGTCTACTATGTTAAAAGATATTAAGACATATATTAAAAACTGTGATATATGTTTCCGTCACAAGGGCCATACTAAGAATCCTGTAGGTCTCGGAACTTATCCCGTGCCTAGCAAACCTTTTGAAAGGGTACACCTTGATTTATTGACAGGTTTTTACGAGACAGACCGGGGGAATAAAAACCTCTTGGTTATCATTGACGCCCTTACACGGTATACTGAATTAATACCACTAAAAAGTAAAACAGCCATTGAGTGCGCTAGGAAGTTTTACGAGTGCTATATATGCAGACATGGAATTCCAAATATAATAATCTCTGACTCAGGTGGAGAATTCAATAATCACTTCCTTAACTCATTGTGCGAAATTCTGCAAATAAAGAAAGTCAATACGATGATATACCATCCTGAATCTAATGGATTGGTAGAACGGGTTAATAGAAAGGTGCTAGACATACTGCGTGTAAACATAGGCGGTATGGACCCAAACTGGGATATTGCAATACCCACCGTGTCCAGTACCCTAAATAACAATTATCATACTTCAATCCGTATGTCTCCCCATGAAGCTGTATATGGGATACCTGCTAGGTCACCTTTTCACATATTATCCCCGACATCTAGTTTATCAGATCCGTTGAAGGATATAATAGATGTTAGCCGAAGTAGATATCAAACACTTTATCAAAACCTCTTACAGGCTCAAGTGTTAATGAAGAATGCACATGATAAAAAAGCTAAGGTCACAAAGCCTTACCAAGAAGGAGATATAGTATATGTACAAGTCTATGTTAGAAAAGGGCTAAATTGGAAATTGTTGCCTAAGTTTGAAGGTCCTTTCATAGTTATAGAAGTTTTAATAGGTAACCGACTTAAAATTCGGAATCAGTCCGATTCAACCGATGTTCGAACAGTATCTATCTCTCATGTGAGAGCTTAAGACAATGGTTTGTTATGAAAAAGTTAATTATTGTGTGAATTTTTACATCATTTGGATGATGCGATGTTTTTGTTTCATTATTTACAAGTTATTTTCTTTTACAGGCTCCAACATGAAGCTTGTCAAATTATACCATGCACTATTCCTCTCAATGTTTATCGTAGCTGGGAAGAGTTCTGAAATAACTTTACATCATGGTTCTATAGTAGAGGAAATGAATAATTTCTTTCTAACTGGCAGTAATATAGTTTTAGAAGTCAATATGAACGCCATTTTTACTAGCGAAAATGAAGTCATAACTTTGAAATCAGAATTGACTCTTTTTTATCAATCTCTGGCAGACTTGCATAAATCATTCTTAGCTAGCAGTGATCCAACGTCGCCGAATCAAGTCAGTGACACAATTAATATGCTTTTCTGGGAATTAAGAAATAAAACAAGCGAAGCTGAAATCTTGGCTCGTGATTTGCTAATGTGGTCAATACCTCATGACGTTACAGAAAGGCGTAACCCACTTGTTCTAGCGGCATTAAATTTGGTTGGTTCCGTAGCAGGTCTTGGGTTAGGGATTTCAAATCGTTTAAAACTTCGCGATCACGGGGTTAAAATCGAAAATCTGGAACATCAACAAGAGGTATTAGCAGGAGAACTAAACAAACAAATTCAAGCTTTGAACAGCGTAATCAGTAAAGTAAATGAACAGTCACGACGTTTCAATCAGATTCATGACACTCAAGTTTTGTTAGCAACTTTGATGTATTATCACGCTAAAATTAATCATGTATACTCGAGAGTTTCAAGCTTTATCGAAAAATCAAAAGATTACGTGGAAGCTATAACACTTGCTGCTAAAGGCGTGTTGTCTCCTCATTTGTTACCGATTAAAGATCTTACTCAGATTATCAATAATGCTCACGATAAAATGCGCTATGTTCCAGTAGTAGATTTCCATAAAGTTGAGTTTTATTACAGCTTGATTACAGTTAAAGTTGACCTTGATAAGATCGTAATCGACATTCCTTTCAACCCATCAGACGCGTGGAAAGCGTATAAAATTTCGCCTTTTCCCACGTATGTATCTAACGTCTCGACACCTATTATTAATAATCTGTCAGCTCTAGTATTGGTTTCCGCCAATAAAGAAGCTTTTACGGTAGTCCGAGACCAAGCACTGTTAAATGATTGCCATGATGTTATGAATAATGTAGTGTGCAGGATCGATTTGTTTGAATTCTTAAACATTACGTCATTGAATTCATGCGAATTGGACTTGGTACTTAACAGAACCTCTCCCCATACACATGAACATT